>JAPTJF010000273.1:12394-84099 GCA_029339195.1 Micractinium sp. NFX-FRZ
ACCCCCGCCCCGCCCCCACCTGCAGCACCATCTCCGCCTCCTTCTCCCATGCTCCCAGCCTCTCCGCACACCCACCCAACCACCACCCCCGCCCCGCCCCCACCTGCAGCACCATCTCCGCCTCCTTCTCGTTCACCAGGGAGCTGCTGCCCTCAGGCACCGTCTCCTGCAGCCACACAAACACAAACATGCATAAGAGACTGAGATACGGTTATGGGTGGAGCAAAGAGCCTACACCCCAAGGCCACCGTCTCCTGCAGACACACAAAGAAGACATACATGCCGAACAGAGTGAGACCATGTCGATTGTGGAGCAAAGAGCTACACCCCAAGGCCAACGTATCCTGCACACCATCATGCACTGCACGCACAGCACGATGCAGGCATGGATGGCCGCCTCCTCACCGTGCCCTTGACGTCGATGAAGACGAGGGGCTGGAAGGCTGGGGAGGCGTGCCAGGGGCGCTGCGTGACGGTGGCCATGTCGGGGCCGTCCTTCAGGTTGCCGCCGTAAAAGTTGGTGGAGGGGAACTCGCGGATGGAGGGGTGCATGCGGTACTGCAGGGGGAGGGGAGGAGGCACCACACAACATGCATGATGCGCACGATTCTACGGGACAGTTGGTGGGGGCAACTGGTGGGGGGGCAACTCGCGCAGGGAGGGGTGCAGGCGGCAGTACATGGAGCAATTCCGGCCGGGCCACCCCCCACTAACACTGTGCCGGCGATTGGGTGCAGCCGTAAGCTGTGCATGTGGGAGTACCAGCCCTCTGCCTCCCCTCCGGGCGCCCCCCACCCCCCCACCCCGCCCACCTGCGTGTCCAGCATGTGCACCGGGTACCCCGCGGTCTGCAGCCGCTTGAACAACGACTCGCTGTACCCCTGGCCCAGCGCGCGCTGCGGGGGAGGGAGGGGCAGAGGGAGGGAGGGAGGGAGGGCGGGCAGAGGAGGGGTTAATTTGTGGCGTGTCTGGCAGGCGCATCAACAGGGCCCAGCAGGGGCTCAGTCCAACTCTCTTCCAGCGCGCGCTGCAGAGCCGGGACGTGGGGGGGCCGGGCAAGAGAAAGGCGGCGGGCAGGTGCCCCCAGTGGGTAAAGGCGTGCCGGGAGCATGCCAACAGGAGGGTTGCGCCGCAGCTGCGCAGGCGGGTGCAGAAGCCACCTTGAAGCTGCTCAGCCAACATCTGCCTGACTCCCCTGCCCACCTACCTCATCCCGGTAGCCGGCAGCTGCACCAGGCTGCCCGCCCACGCCTGCAGACCTCCACTGCTCCCCTTGTCGCACCAACCCACCAACAGGTCCCCCCCCCCCACCACACTACCAACCACACACCGTCCCTCCCTCTGCCCCACCTGGCTCATCACGGTGGCTGGCAGCTGCACTGGGTCCCCCACCAGGTAGACCTGCTTGGCGCCCCCGTGCGCCAGCGGCACCAGCGTGGAGGGCTCCACGGCCTGGGAGGAGGTGGGGGAGAGGGGAGAGGCACGGGCATGGTACTAAGGTGAGGGCGGGGGCTGGGGAAGTGACGAGGGGTGGGGTGAGGGTGCCAGGGGCGCCTCCACAGGCTGGGGTGGCGGGGCGCGGGGTGGGTGACGCTCCGGGCTGCCAGGCGCCTCAACCGATAAACACTACACTAGAGCTGAACGGTTGTATGGCTGCAAGCAACCCACCTGTGCGCCGCCTCGTCGATCATTTCCACACAGTATTTGCGCGTTGCCAATCAGCCCCTCTACAAATACAGCTCAGTGACAAAACCTTGTACAAATGCACCTACCTGCGCCGCCTCGTCAATCACCACCACATCGAACTTGCGTGTGAGGCGCGTGAAGGCGCTGCTGCCGCTGAAGGAGAGGGTGGTGCAGACTGCGGTGGGGGCGGCGGGCGGGGAGAGGCGGTGTGCTTGAGCGGCCAGGTCGGGCACGAGGGCGCAGAGCGTGTCAGTGAAGCACCGCCGCCAGCCGCGCTGCACGCACACATCAGGCAGCCCACAGCTGCCACCCACTCAACCAGTGTTTGACACACTCTGGTGAGGTGCCACGGTGGAAAGGAAGGAACCTTTACAAAAACCCCACAGGCATATCTCAGTGCGAGAGGACTAGTAGACCAGGCCAGGCAATGAAAGGCAGCCCCCACCCGCCCACCAATGTTTGCCTCCTCCAGTATCTGCATGCGCAGCCGGTCCTTCTCCCAGCGGGCCACGTTCTGCGGGGGACACCGGCAGCAGGGGAGCGTCACGAGGGAGGAGGCAGCAGGGGGCACGGTTTGTGTGCAGGGGGCGTGACCAGTGCCAGAGAGAAGGCAGCGCCAGCGCCAGCGCCAGCGCCATGAAGGCAGCGGCACTGAAAAGCCACTGCAACACCAGAGAGGCAGCGCCAGCAGCAGCAGCAGCGGCAGCGGCTGCCAGCACCACCCCAGGCCCAAGGCAGGGCACCCACCCACCTTGCTTGCGTCCCCCCCCAGCCGGTGCTCCACCAGAGTGTCGAGCGCCACGCTCTGCACGCTGTGGTGGATGCTCACGCCCACGCGCACCTACAGAGGATGCATGGTCGCGAGTGCATCAATGAGCATGTGTTGTTGCGGTGGAGTGCGTCCCGCAGGGGGTGGATCTGTGGCAAAGCGCATGCATGCGGCAGGGCACTCACCACATTTGATGTGGCCATCCTGTCCTGGTCTGTGAGGCCCACCCGCTCGACAGCACCCTGCTGCCTTCCACCCTACCAGCAGATTCCTTGCTACCAAGCTAGGCACTCACCACGTTGGGTGTGAAGACGTGTCCATCCTGGTCTGTCAGCCCCGCCGTGATCAGGCGCAGCACAATCTCGTCCAGGGCGGAGTTGGAGGGGGCACACACCTGGGGAGGAAAGGTAGGGCAAGAAGGGAATGGCGCGGGGTGGGGGTGGGGTGCAAGGGGCGCGGTCGGCGGGCGAATGTGACCGTGAAGGCGCGGCAGGAAGCGCCACCAACCCACCCTATCCACATTGTGGGGCAGCCAGCTCACGAGCACGCCCTGCTGCCCGCCCTTCTTTCAACAGGAATTCACATTGCAGAGGTTTATCAGCAGCTGCAACGGCTGCGCTGGGCTCACCAGCACGCGCGCCTTGGGCCCCTCATTGCGCCCGATGCGCCGCGGGATGCAGCGGCGCAGCAGGCCAAAGGCGTCGGAGGGGTCCGCCTGGTCTGGCGGCACCACCTCCTCCCTGTGTGTAGTGAAGGGGCGGCAGGGGGACAGGGCAGGGGAACTCGTGTGGGTTCAGGGTAGGAGAAGGGACAGGGTGCAGCAACCAGCTGAAGATGGGTAACAACCAGCGCTTACAACAGGGGACACGCAAGGCACATAACTAGTTATACCTCGCCCGCACCTGCACACCACCACGTTCACCTGCCCACCCATCCAGCCCTACCGCCCGCCCATTTTTTTCCACACATGCACACTCACCTGGGATCCGGCACCCCCAGCAGATACGGGTTTGCCTCCAGCCAGGCCGCCCGCTTGCGCTCTGCACTCAACCGCCGGTACTTGACGAAGGAGGGCAGCCCCTCGGCATCGGCAGCGGTGGGGCTGAGCGCACCGTCGCTGGCGCCCGCCGCGGGGGCTGCCGAAGCAAAGGCGCCGCGTGGGGCAGAGTGCATGATGATGGAGAGCAGGCCAAGGATGGTCTTGGTCTTGCCGGTGCCTGCAAGGTGGAGGGGGCAAGGGGGCAGGTAGGCAAGTGAAAAAGCGACGTAGCACCTGCCTGGGCTGGCCCAGGCCGTGCCATGCAGGCCAGAAACATCGCATAGGCAGGCAGCGTGCAGGCAGGCAGGCAGGCAGGCCAGAATAGCTGGAGAAACAGGCAGGCAGGCAGGCAGCGTGCAGGCAGGCAGGCAGGCAGGCCAGAATAGCTGGAGAAACAGGCAGGCAGGCAGGCAGGCAGGCAGGCGGGCAGGCGGGGGCAGGCAGCATACCTGGCGGCCCCTGGATGAGCACCACCGGGGAGCCGTCCAAGCCACCCATGACTGCCTTCATCTGCCGGTGGCGCACATTGGACCAGGATCATTCAAGTGTGAGGCTTATTGGGTACTGGGCCAGGGGCAGGCGTAGCGTATGGGAGCAGAACAGCTGGCGTACCGGGGGCGGGCACAGCGCACGGCTGGATGCGCAACCACCCCGCCCCACCCGCAAGCGACAACATCACCCAGACCGCTAACCACAGCAGCACCCACCTGCGACTCGTTGTACGCCTTGTCCATTGCCACCTTCATCTGAGGGGGCACCTCCAGCTTGCCCCGTGCAGCCAGCAGGCTCTGGGAGGGCTGCAGCGGCCGGGGAGACAAGGGGTGCAGTGAAGGGTATGCAGGTGGCAAGAAGAAGGAAGAGGGCAGCGGCTGTCAAGGTAATCAGGTGCGAGAAGGAGGGTAGGAGGGACTGGCCTGGGCCTCGAAGAGGGCTGCAGCAGCTGGGCAGCAAGGGGTAAGGTTAAAGGGGCAACCAGGGCGGAGGCGGGATGCGGCAAGAGGAGGCCGGAAGCTGGGCGAGGCAAGAAAGCCCAAGAGGAGTGGGCTGGCGGAGGCGGCAAGGTGTGGTGTGATCCAACAGCAGCTGCGTGCAACCAGACTAAGCTCACCCACACATCGAGTCAGGTTCGGGGGAGAAGCCCCCGCCTCACACAGCTCAGGCCCCACCGCCCCCACCCACCTGCGCCGACAGCAGCACGTCGCGCAGCGGCATGTGGGCCAGGCAGTGCAGCGCCGCCCACTCGCGCATGATGGTGGACATGCTGCTCAGCTTGAGCACAAACCACTGGCTGCTGGGCTTGCCCAGGGAGCTGCGCATCATGCGGGCCCTGCACGGGGGGGCGGGCGGGTAGGGTGGAGGCAGGGCAGGCAGGCAGGGGCGCGGTGAGGCGCAGGCAGGGAAGGGGCATGTGGGGGTGGAGGAGGGGAGGGTGAGGGCGAGGGTGGGGAGGGAGGGAGCAAGGAGGGGACAGGTGGCACTACATAAGGCAGCGGGGAGTGGGGTCGGCCTGTCACGAACAAAGCACCCCGTAGAGGCAGGCAGGCAGCAGCTCCTAAGCGTGCTGCCAGGGCAGGCCGCCAGCAGCTGCAGGCCCCTACCTTGAACCAAGGAACTGAGCCCCAGCTGAGCACACCCCACCCCGCCCATCTGCCCCGCCCCACCCTGCAACTCTACCCCATCCTTACTGCCCCCCCCCCTGCCCCCCGCACCTCTGCAGCCCCCGCGTGTTGCCCGCCTGCGCTGCATCTGTCAGCTTAAAGCGGACCCGCACTGACTGGTCCCCCTCGTGCCCCTCCATGATACCCAGAGCATGGTGCAACTCGTCGCCGTGCTCCTCCTGAAACACAGGCATGCCGACAGGCGTGTGAGAAGGGTGGAGGGGTGTGGCGTGCAGGGCGGGTAGCAGGGGCGAGTCGTGCCCAGAGCATGGTGCAGCTCGTCACCATGCTCCTCCTGCAGGGCTGTGGTGCAATGCATGGGGCGGCGGATAACCGGGTGTGGTTCTGCATGCACGCTGCTGCAACGTGAGCAGCACGCCTCGTGCATCATCGTAACACACTGGCATACATACATACAACACACACACATCCAATCCAAACCCCTCACCTCTGGGTTGTACCGCGAGATGAACAGCATGCCTGTGCCTTGACGTCAACCCATACACACCTACACAACACACATCCAATCAAAACGCCTCTCACCTCCGGGTTGTCCCGTGAGATGAGCAGCATGTCGTTCTCGTGGAAGGTGCTGCTCACCCCCACAGGCATGGTCAGGCGCACCACCAGGGACTCGTCCTCGGGGCGCGCCTGGGCGGCAGCCACCACCGCGGGCTGCAGGGGAGCAGGGCAGGGAGGTTGGTGAGGCAGCAGGCAGCGAGCGGTAAGGTGCGTGGCAGGCACAGGAGGCAGGAGGGGTCCCCGCCCATGTGCCTCCAACGGCCGCGCTGCACTCTTCAGCCGCCGTGCGCCTGCGTCTGTGAGTTGCAGCCCCACCCCCGCTGCCATCTGCACAGCAGAGCCACTGCTATCCCCATGCTCCTGTGCCCCTTCCCTGCCCTCTCCAGAACACACCCTCCAACGCTCTGCCCCTCAAGCGCCCCTGTGCTCACCTGCGACGTCAGCACCTGACCCTCCTCCTGCCCCCGCAGCATCTGCGCCGCGCACTCCTCCAGCAGCAGCGGCTCAAACACGCGCACATAGTCCTGCGCAGGGTGGGGGGAGACAGAGCCGAGGGTGGGTTTATACTCAGATAGAGTAAGGGATCAAGAAAGCATCTCATCTGTCTCTACGCCAGCCAATCCGCACCACATTTCTACAAATCAATCGCCCTGCCTCCGCCACTGACTCCCTGCTTCGCGCCCCCCCCGGCCGCCCCCTCACGTCCACGCCTGGGAACTGCTTGGGTATGGTGGGCAGCTCAGAGATGGGCCCCCCACCCTCGGCCATCTTCCGCTCCAGCTCCCAGTAGTCCCATGAAAGCAGGATGTCTGCCCGTGGGGGGGCAGGGGTGAAAGAGCAGAGCGGGAGGAGGGGCCGTGAGGCGCGGCTCGACTGGGCGGCACACTGACAGAAGGCGGTGACCACACGCAAGCGTGACGTGCGGCTGAGTGAGAGCATGCAATGCCGATTTCGCTGCATGCATCGCTATGTGCAAGGCCAATCTGCCCCAACACAGCACAGGTGTACACAGCCCCCGGGCAGGCGGCAGCGGCGGCAGGCAGCAGGGTGGCGGCAGGCGGCAGTGGCGGCGGCAGCTGTGCTCACCCTGCAGCTGCGCGGCATACAGGCTCTCCATCGCTCACGAGGGCGGCCTTTCCTATCTCACTTGGCTGCAGACAGGAGCACGCAAGCAACGCAGTCAGGAGGGCTGGCAGCGACAGCAGCGGTGCATGTGGCGCCAGTGCAGACGCAGGCTCACCCTGCTCGTGTATTTGCTTCAATGCTGCATTCCTGAGTGTGGTTCCGTTTGAAATACCGGCGCCAGGGCCGCCAGGCTGACGCCCTTGAAACACGGGCTTGTCGGCAGTGCCGGGATGGCGCCGCAGCAATGTCAAACGCAATCGTGGGCTGATATAATTTGTTACCAGACTACCGGGTGCGCCATCGGCCAGGCCATGGAGTTGACGGGGCATGCATGCTGCGCTGGGGTTCTTTGGTGCTCTTGCGCTGCCATCGGCGCTTCATTGCGCTTCCTTGAACGCGTGGTTTTGATAGATAGCCCGCTCCTTCGCGCACCTCGCTGCTTGACTTTGCTCCTCCCTCTCCCGGCTGCTCAGCGCCTCCTGTCCGTGCGCATTGCACGCCGCCAGAGTCTTCGAGGCCTAATTTACCTAGAGGCAGCCCGTGCGCAGCCCCAGGCGGCGCGGCACCATGGCGGTTCGCGGCGGCGGTCACGGCGAGCCTGACGACGACGGTCCGCCTCCCGCCGAGGCACTTCTGCACTACCAACGCTTCCGCCTGCGCCTGGAAGCCGACCTTGCAGCAGTGCGGGAGCTGAGGGACAGCCTGGCCGAAGAGGAGCGGCAGTATGCTGAGCTGGAGGGGAACATTGCCGTGCTGCAGCGGGTGGGTGGGCGGCCTGCTGCATGGAGTGGTGGGCCGCCTTGCGGCGCGTTTGGGGCACATCTGCACACACTGTCCTGCATGCGCTGTTGCTTGTCTGCCTGTCGACAAATTATCACGCTGGCTCAGACCCCCCTGGCTTGCATATCTTCCCCCTCCTTGCTTCCTTGCGTCCTCCCACTGCACCCGTTAGGAGCAGGAGCGGGTGAGCCGCCCTGTTCTTGGTCTGCACCCCAAGAGAATGTGACATCACGATGCTGTATGCCATTGTGCCTCCCTCTCCATCTGTCAGGAGCAGCTGAGCAGCCTGACGACGCTGGTGCCGCTGGGGGCGGGGGTGCATGCCCAGGCGTCAGTGCCCGACACCTCCCGCATCTGTGTGCATGTGGCCCTCGGCTTCCACCCTGGTGAGTGAGTGCAGGGATGCATGAGTGGGTGGGTGGGTGCGTGGGTGCAGGGTGTACATGGATGGGTGGAAGGAGGGGCGATGGAGCGGGGCGGCATGGGACAAGGGGCACAGCTGGGTCCCCGCCTGCTCTGCTGTGCGTGCCGAGCCGCGGGCATGTGCAACAGACAGGTCCGCCCCGCCACACCCAACGCTCCCACGTGGCGCGCCACGCACCCATCCCATCCCGCCCACCCCACACACCCTGCCATCCACCTGATGCTGTCACTTGCCCCGGCCCTCCCTGCTGCCTTGGCCCCTGCAGAGCTCAGTTTG
Organism: Micractinium sp. NFX-FRZ; assembly: GCA_029339195.1. NCBI lineage: Eukaryota > Viridiplantae > Chlorophyta > Trebouxiophyceae > Chlorellales > Chlorellaceae > Micractinium > Micractinium sp. NFX-FRZ. The sequence goes on from JAPTJF010000273.1 coordinate 20,674, forward strand.
GAGGAGGCGGTGGTTGCCTCGGCGCTGCGCCGGCGCCACCTGCGCTCTCAAATCGAATCGCGCAGCTCAGAGATGGCGGGTATCATGGCACACCTCAGGCTGGTGGAGCAGGCGCTGGCCGACCTGGCAGAGCTGCAGGGGCAGCAGGGGCAGCAGCAGGGGCAGCAGGGGGGAGGCGGCAGGTGACGGCAGGTGACGGCGGCGGCGGCGGGCGGGGCGGCTACCCACCCTGCTCCCTGACCTTCTATGTTCTCATGTACTGCCAACAATGTATCATGGGTTTTCAATCAGATGCCGGAATGGCCTCACTGTGGCCAGGTCATGAGGGGAAGAAAGTTGATGCTGCAGTGCTTTACCGAGCGGCCCCAAAGTACCTTGGACCACATTGGAAGGCCTCTCAGCTTTTGGCTACCCATTGCCGTTTCAACAGTAGCACCTCTCCTGTCTCCCCAGCAGCCGCCCGTGGGCATGGCGCACAGGCCCTTCTGGGGGCTTCCGGCCTTGGCCGAGGGCGGTCTGCTGCTGCAGGCAGACATGGCATCCGAACCCCACAGCCAGGCATGCCCTGCACATGGCCAGGCGTGCCCCCCACACACCCAGGCCTGCTGCCCGAGGGCCGCAGCCGCCGAGCGGGCCCGCGAGCAGCTGCACCAGGCGTTGGGCGATCAGCAGGAGCTGCTGGAGGCGGCTCTGGGCCGTGCTGAGCGGGCGGAAAAGCAGGCGGAAAAGCAGCGGAGCACGGCCCGGGATGCTGCCTCTCAAGTGGAGGGCCTGGCGGCAAATGTAAGATCTCTGGCGGGCAGACTGGCAGAGGCGGAGAAGCAGGTGCAGCAGGCAGAGGGCAGGGCGGCAAGCGCGGCACGCGAGGCGCAGGAGGCGCGGGAGCAGGCGGCCCGCGCTGGGGCAGAGGCGCAGGCCAAAGCACAGGAGCAGGACCACGCGGTGCAGCATCAGCAGCAGCAGCAGCAGCAGGCAATGGCGGGGATGCGGGCCTGGTGGGGAGCCCCTGCCTGGGGGGCCTCGCCGGGGTGGCCGCCCAGCGGCGGCCTGGCGGTACCGCCCCCGCCGCCGCCGTCGCAGCGCACGCAGCAGCAGCAGCCCCCGCCGCCGCCGCTGCAGCGTGATGCGTGCCGCCACCTCTGGGTGGGAGGGCTGCCCGCCTTCCCCTCCGAGGCCTGGGGCAGCTGGCTGCTGCAGCAGGAGTTCCGGCCCTTTGGCCAGATTGACTCAGGCAAGGCGCACGGCATGCCCAGCGGGGGTGTGTGGAATTACACGTGTTTTGGCGGGGTTGGAGGGGCAGCGGAGTGATGTGCGGGCACGGGCTGGAGCAAGGCATTGCTTGCAGTACATCCTGCTTGTGCAGGCTAGAACGGCGTGTGTGTAACAAACAGCGGCGTGCCCTCCTCTCCCAACATCCCAACCGCTGCTCCTGCGTTCACAGCGCTGCGCCCGCCCGTCTCCCACCCCCAAACCCCGCCCCGTCCCGCCCCCGCCCTTTGCAGTCATGGTGGGCCGCCACCCTCACTACCCCAGCCGGGGTTATGGCATCGTCAACTTCTGCAACCGGTCGTCAGCCGTGGCGGCAGTGCAGGCGCTGGACGGCCGCGTGGTGCCGCGCCTGGCAGGTGTGTACTCTTCTATGTGTTGCCGCATGGCGGAGGCGTCTTGGGGGCTGGGCAGGGGAGTATGAGGGAGCGGGAGAGGGGCGTGGACAGGCGTGGCGACCATGCGGGGCACAGGCTTGCAGCTAGACCTCCTGACGCTGGTCCGGCCCCGTCCCCTGGCTTCCCTGCACCTCCTCCTTCCCCCCATCCCACCGCTGCCGGCCTCACCCTGCTCTCCTCTCCTCACAGCTTGCACCCTGCCTCCATCCTGCTACGCACTCCTGCAGGCAGCACGCCGCTGTTGCTGCGCTACACGGGGAACCCAAAGGCCGGCCCGGCGGCAGGAGGGCCGCCCGCCTCCGCTGCAGCGCCCTACAGCGGGTTGGGCCCAGGGATGCGCCACGCCAGCAGCGAGCCTGTGCTGCCGCGCCCCTCGCCCCCGCCCCCGCCCCCGCCGCGATCGGCGCTGCCGTCTTCTGCGCCGCAGCTGCCGCTGCTGCCGGGTGCGCAGGAGGTGGAAGATCCTGAGCAGCCTGGAAGGACAGCCGAGCCTCCGGGGCCAGCAGCACGCGGAGAAGCAAGCAGTGGAGAGGTGCAGCAGAACGGGTGCAGCCTGGATGCTGAGCCTGCTGTGCCAACGCCGTCCCAGTCGGCGGCAGCAGCAGCGCTGGCCCGCGCCACCCGCCTGCCCCAGGCGCACGAGCTGCATGCTGTTGAGGAGGAGGAGGAGGAGGAGGAGGAGGAGGGCGTGTGTGGTCTGGAGGGTGCTGGCGGGCAGACGCCTGGCATGCAGACGCAGGCGGGCAGGGGGGAGGCCGCAGGGTGGGTCAAGACACCTGGCGCGGCCGCGGTGCATCCCTCAGCCCACCCTTGCGAGGTGGAGGTGGCGCAAGAGGAGGGAGGGGGAGGCCTTGCGTTCTACTGGAATGGGGAGATCTAGGCTGAATAACCCGGCTGATAAGTAGCCAACGCAAGATTCCACTCTGCCCATGTGGCTCCGCTGCTGAATGAACGCCTGAATTACGTTACTGATCCAACATCGCCAAGCCCCCCTGCCTTGCAATGTGCTCCTGTCGTGCATCGTGCCGCGCATGCCCCCTGCTGCCCTGCCTTGTCTTTGCATGCTACCCAACTCGACCTACACCTAGCGCCCAAATGCTTGAAACATGGCAAGATGCAATGCTGTACCGCACGCACACAAGCAGCTGCCAGTTGTGACCGAACAGGATTTGGCCAGGAAGCTGGGCTGCCGGGAGCCCTGGCGTCGAGTGCGGATGTCGCAGACCTGCCACGTCAGCAGCGTGCACTTTATAAACCTCCTATGGTGGGGCCAGAGTTTGGATGTGAAACCTCTTGCACCTGCCTGGGGCATTCTCCCTGTCTCTCATCTTTCTTCACCAGGTCCTGCTTACAGCCTGGCTTCGGGGCAGCTGGGGCAAGCCTGAATGAAAGACTGCAAAGCTACAACCAGCTCTAGCATCACTGCCGCTAGCTAGCTACTGTGTGCACACGGAGGCTGATGATGCAGACGTGGAACTTGTATCAAACAAACAGCTGTTGCAGTACCAAGGAGATCTGCCAGCTGCCAGCTGGCGCCACCTCAGCTCTTGCTTGCTTTTCGCCTCGCCAGCTGCGCTTCGTAAATGTTGACCGGCAGCCGCGCGCCCCGCTCGTAGAGCCAGGAAGAGCACATGCCGCGGGTCTGCAGGCGGGCAGGGTGGGCACCGCACCGTCATGTGAGGCACCTGCTGCTGCCGTTGGCTCCCCCACCAATGCAACGTCCCCAGCCGGCAGCAGCAGCAGTGAGCGTGCAGCGGCGGCAGCCAAAACAGCAGTGCGTGCGACGGTGCAGCGGCAGCAGCAACAGAGAGCAGCAACAGTGGCAAACAGCAGCCCCGACAGGGGCATCCTGTGCACCGAAGCGTAAAGCAAGCAGCACAGTCCATCCTGGCGACACCACCCCATCTTGGGATTGCTCACGTTTTTGAGGTTGGCCCCCACCAGGTTGATGGACACGCCATACAGGCAGCTGCCCGCCTTGCCGCTGCCCTTGTTGGGGTCGATGGGTGCGTCGCTGCAGGGGGGCCCATGCAGAGGGACATATGCATGCAGGGAATCAAGGCTTGGCAAGCGGTGAAGACCTGTATACTTGACGGCTCCTTTCTGGGGGCCGATGGGCGGGTTGCCAACGGGGGGAGGGCGGTGCAAGCGGGGCTAGAGGAGTGGTGAGTGCTGCATGTGGAGGGAAACTGGGGACCCGTACCAAGAGGCGGGTGCCCTTGCTGGCTGGCTGGCCATACAAAGCAGGGCTGGAAGGGAGCGCGGGTTTGCTCCCCTGCCCGCCCCCCACAAACGCGCGCCGCTGACCCACGAAGTGGCCAAGGCCCCCCCAGCTTGCCCGCCGCCTCGCTCCCCGGCCTCTCGCTCCCCTCCCTCCCTCTTCGTTCTTCCCCACCCCCCGATGTCCTACACCAGGTGGACAAGGTCACTGGCTAGCTGGGCCCGCTTTCTCCCCCTGCCCCCTCTCCCTCCCCCTCACCTCCTGATGTTCCACCAGGTGGAGAAGGCCAGGGTGTTGGGGCCGGCACGCTTGGGGCCGCCGCTGTCCAGGGCATCCGTCCCCCTGCCCACGTCAATGTTGGTGTACAGCGTGGGGCCAGCCAGCCCCCTGCAGGCGGGCAGGGGCGGCAGAGGAGAGGCAGGAGGACGGCGCGGTCGACGTCAAGGCAGCAGTGGCTGGCAAGCTCACACAGGGACCGAAACATGCCACGTGTTCCGTGTGCCTCACACATGCCGAATCCACATCCACACCAACGACACCTGCACACTCTCAGCCCGTGCCCATGATCGTGCAGCCGGCCTCTGCACACCTGTGCAGGTCCAAGTTGCCGTCGCTCATGCGCCCGTTGGCAAACACGCCCCACTTGCCCGCCATCCCCGTGCCGACTGCAGGGGGCCAGGGCGGCGGGGGCAGGGAGGCGGGCGGGCAGGTCTGCCATGGTGGCAGCATGCGGTCCAAAACAGAGGGAGAAGCACAGGCACGGCAGTGCAATGCACAGCAGAGCGCAGCATGGCACAGCACGGCACGCTGCCAAGGCGCATGCTCCTCCCACAATGGGCGGCGGCACAGCAGGAGCCACATGATCACGCGCGCTGACTCACCATCGTGCATGAAGCTGCCTGTAAAGGTGAAGTTGGTGAACAGGATGTCAAAGCTCCTGGCTGCGGGGCAGGGCCGCAAAGCATGCCGTGCTCAGCATGCGTGGGGGGAAGACGTGCGTGCTGGGCACACACGCATGGTGCCCGTGCCACGTGTGCTCAGCTTGTCATGCACATGTGGCGGCAGCCTGCCCAGCTGCGGCGCATGCTCACCACCGGCCTGGCCTGGCCTGGCCCCCCACAGGCCCCACTCCTCCCAGCCCATCCCATGTCCCTCTCACAGCACGTCAGGAGTCAACCCTAAACCATGAAAGCCCCGCATCCACTAGCATCCCTCTCACCGTACGTCAGCCCCCAGTGCCCATCCGTGTTGGCAGGCTCGTTGTACGGGTTGGGCCGGTTGTTGGCCCGCCCCTTGGTGTAGGAAATCTTGACACCCGCCACCGTGATTGACGAGGACAGGTCTGGGCGCGCACGGCAGGGAGGCAGGGGAGAGGAGGGCGGGGGCATGGGGCAGATACTGAGGCGTGTGCATGGCGACAAACAAACCACCTCTCAATACTTAACCCAAAGCCGGCTTGGCTGTGCATGCCTTAAGAGACAGGTGGGGAGACCCACCGCCTTCCCCAGGCATACCAGCACGAGCACGAGGCCTTCACATTATGCTCATGCCCCCTAAGCACACACACCGCTGGTTAGACCTCGCGCACCGTTTATGAGTACGCCCGAGTCGGGGTTGATGATCTCAATGTCCCGCACCCAGCAGTCGCGCGCCGCCGCCAGCTCAATCGCATTCCACCCGCGCTCCTGCAGCAGGGCGGGGGCAGGGGCGGGGCGGGCCAAGCAAGGGGGCGGGCAGGCAAGCGGGAGGTTGCGCCTTGAAAGGGCGGAAGATGTGCGGCGAGGCGGGCGCGAAATGCGCACAGGCAGACCTGCGGCTCCCCCTTCTGACGACGGCAGTGTCCCGCACAAGCACAGCCACAAGCTCTTGCTAGGTACTCAACACACAGGCTTGGGGTTGGGTCTCACTCGCCAGGTCGTGGTGCCCCGCAGACAGGTCCCACTTGAAGCTCAAGGTCACAGCACCTCTATTCACAACACGCCAGCAACAGCGGCATCGACTCACCAGGTGGTGCCCCGCGTACAGCTCCCACTTGAACTTGAACGTCAGGCCCTCCACCCCAACCTCGGCGACCGTCGGGGGCGGGGCATGGAAGGTGACCTGCGGGCGAGGTGCCAGCGCAGGGATTTGGCGACACCAACGTGTGGGCGCAGGTAGTGGATACACAGTGGGCGGCAAGGCTGGGCACGGCAGCGATGCCTCTTGGGGAGCTGCGGGCGAGCATGGTGTGAGGCACGCAAGGCCAGCAACGGACACAGCTGCTGGCCCTCTTGTTGTGGAGACAGCATAGCACACACACACACACACACACACACACAACCATCAAGCAAGTGCAACGTTGCAGACATGCGCTCGACGGGTGGGCGAGGGCGCTGCAGCGCCCCACCAGCCCCACCTGCCCACACCCCCGCCCCCTACCTTGTTGGTGCCGGCGGCAATTGCGTAGGGCAGCGGGCGCTCCAGCGTCACCCTCTGCACGCACACACACCATGGACAGGCACAGCGGGCAGAGGGAGGAGAGGAGGCACAGCATGGACAGGCCGGGCAATGAAGGCAGGCACAGAGGGGGAGGAGGAGGAGGAGGAGCTAAGCAGCAGAGAAGCTACAGGTGCGGCCACAGCCCGTGGGAGGCCCAGCCACAAAGCACTCTTGCCTGTGGCAGCGGCGCGAGGCTGCTGTTGAGGCTGGCCATGGGCGCAGCCCACCTCTGCAGCTGCCCCCCGGCAGCAAGCCACTTGCAAGCAGGCGCTCACGTCGGCGCTGGCGGCCAGCACTTCTCAGCAACGCAGCACAATGAACGACAGAGCTGCTCTCATGCGCGCAGCACAGATTCCCCCTGCTCACGTTTCCACTGATGGCCAGCACTTTTGTGGTGAAGCGCACACGCGTGCTGCCGTCGTAGCTGGCTGGCGCGCTCTCTTTGCCGTCAAACCTGCACGGCAGCGCACAGCACAGCACGGCACAGAGCAGGGTGGAGCTATGAAGGTCCTGACGAGGAGTGTAGGCGGGCGGGCGGGCGGGCGGGGTTGGCGCCAGGCCTGTGAGGCCACCCAGCAGCGGCTTCATATAAGCCCTTGCCCTGCAGCTGGCCACGGATGGGGGCAGGCAGGCGCCGCTGCCACCGCTGCTGGCCTCGCGGCCGTGCCACACGTGGCAGCTGGAAGTGCAAATTCAGTAGCAGCAAGTTCCTCCCGTGACCTAGTGGCAGCGGCCTCCCACAACCTCGCACCCCGCACCCTGTGTGCCAATCAGAACATTGCAATGGCATGGAGACGGCCAACTGGGTGGGGAGCAACACTGCATGGCGAGCTCGAGCCCCGCTCACATGGCCCTGTTGAAGCGTCCGCCCACATCCTTCCACCAGGTGTCGTAGTACTGCCCCACCCTGAGCTTTGAGGCGCCGCCGACCTGCAGCAACGAGCCCACACAGCACCACGTTTGCCCAACTTCGGCACCAATGTGCGTGGTTGCCAGCACGCGCCTGGCTACCTGCCCGCCCACCCCTAAGGAAGGCTGCTGCAGTGCGGGATGGAGGGCACCACCTGCCACGACGTAGCCACCCTTCCTAGCGTTGCTGCCGCCACCCGTGCGGCAGATTGCCTTGCGGCCCCCCTTGTCGCCAGCCTGTGCCACACAGCCCCTGCCTGCAGCTGGCCCCCTGCCACCCTCCCTCACCGTCAGGGTGTAGCTGCCCCTCCTAGCGCTGCTGGAGGCCGTTGCTACAACTGCGCCAAAGCCCGCTTTGGCGTTGCCCCACACAGATATGAATGCGCCTGCAGCAGCAACAGCAGCGGCAGTGGCAGGGAGCATACTCGCAGGCAGGTGGCAGGCACGGATGCCGGCATGCCACGGCACGCCACCGCAGCATGCCCTAGCTGCACATGCGGCTGCGCTAGGGTGCACCGCTTGCGCACACAGACCGGCAGGCTGCCAATCAGAGCGAACGGCGGAGCTGATGCAGAAGCGAGCAGCGCAGGTGCATTACAAGGCGAGCATCGCCACTGGCGGTGCGGGCGGCAGGGGATGAGGAGGCAGAAAGGCAGGAGGGAGGATGCTCCTAGTGTGTGGCACGTACCCCACCTCACGTACGACCCTGTGGGCGACTCGGAGCTCTTGCCATAGATGTCCCTCAAGCCTGCATGAAGGTTTGGGTGCGGCATGGAAGTCGAAGGGGAGCGGGCACCACAGGCCGGAGGTTGCCCATGGTGGCCTGCTTGCACAGGCATGCGTCACTCGACTGGGTGCCAACCTCACGCCACCAGCCAGGGCACACGCACGGCTTGGTGCAGGCATGCAGGCAACGGTGCCCGTATAAGCACATGGCATGTCGCCAGCCCGGCGTGCGTGCCGTGCAGGGGGCCGGCCAGCCGGCAGCTGCCTGTGCCGGTGGTGTGTGCCACATGCCCCCCAGACCGCTCACTCACTCTTGGGGATGTTGAGGACGGTGCTCCCGGCGCCGGCGCCGCGTATGACGATGCGCGACTTCTTGATCCACAGCCGCTCGGTGAGGGTGTAGGTGCCGGGGGGGATGTAGAGGACGGTGTAGCCTGCCAGCGGGCCAGGCGGGAGGGCAGGGCACGTGGGCAGGCAGACAGCTCAGCAGGCGGCCCTTGAAGGGCGAGTGGCGCACCCTGGAACGATCCCACAGCACACAGGTGGCAAGGCAGGGTGAGGTGCACGGCTGCGGCATAGCAGCAGCTGTGGCACAACAACAGCGCACGTTGCTGCTGTGCCGGGGGCAACCTTGGGTGCAGCTGGCGGCGCCGCCATGCAGCCCAGCATCTGCCCACCGCACCACGTGTCCCCGCCCAGAAGCAAGTGGGCTGGTGGGCACCCACCATCTGTGGCAGGCTGCTTGTGCGCCCACTGCACCGCCGTGACCAGCATCTGCGTGTCGCTCATGCCGGGCCGCCGGAAGGTCAGCACGGAGCGGGTCACGTTGGGGCTGGGCAGCTCGTCGTTTGCCTGGCGGTAGCCTGCAGCAGGTGGGAGGCAGGTGGGAAATGGCTTCGACTGCTGAGGTGACGCCTGTCTCTCGGGAGGAGGACCTGTGCGGATGGGCAGGCGGGGGAACCGCCGGAAGAGGGCGGAGACCAGCTTGAAGGAGGGAACAGCTGTGCCCTGCAAGCGCCTGCTCCCTGGGGCCTGCTGGGTGATGGTTCTTCTCACCTGCGAAGCTGAAGTCGGGGAGTGGGCCGCTGGGTGTCCAGCGCTCACCGTTGCGGCCCCACAGCTGGGAATAGCCGGCTGCCGCTGCCGCCCGCGGCAGCACGGCACCCACCGCTGCTAGCAGCACGACGGTGGCAGCCTGCACAGAATGTTCACGCTGATCAGCCTGTCGGGCGCAGGGCGGGTGAGAAGACCGCTACAAAAACAGCGGTGGTGCAGAGCAGTTCCACGTGCGAGCCTTCCCGGGTACAGCCCGCCACATGTGCAGTGTCGGAATCACCTGCAGAGCCATCATCAGCGCTCAACTCGCTGAACAAGCTGGGCGGGATGGGATCTGTGCCTGGAGGTTTCTCGTCCTATTCCGCTTTACAGATGTGCTCGGTTGTGCATATCGCGCAAGAATGCAATGTGACACGCCCGATAACCACCCGAGACAGCCCCAGACACCTGTACCGTTGAGCAGGACAGGCCATGCTGGGTGAGCTGGCGGCGGCGGCAGATGGCGATCTGGTCCTACTTGGATCGTTGCACCAGGTGTCCACCATGCTTCCCCGGTCCAACATATGCGGATGCCTTTCACTGGCAGATGCTATACACCGCACTGCCGTTTTTGCTTGTTCTGGCTTCTCCCCCGCCTGCCACCCCTGCCTGCCCTGTCCGACGTGCTGGTACTCTGGCTGCGTGCCCCCCCGCCAATGCCTGCTGCTCTGCCGCTCGGCTGGTTCCTTTGAGCGACCACGCAGCGCCCTGAGCGATGCAGGCGGTGCAATTGCCCTGCAGCGGTGCCACCCACCACGCTGCCAGGGGTGCCGCTGGCATGGAGCGTGCAGCGGCAGCGGAAGCCGCGGTGCTGTGCAGCAGCAGCAGCTGAGCAGGATGTTGAGGAGGAGCAGAGGCACGGCTCCCGGCAGAGGCGGGCACATCGCGGGAGGGCGCTGCCGACGTGCCGACGTGCCGCAGCAGCGGCAGGCAGCCGGTGGCGCCCGCTGTGCAGCAGTCATCCCCACTTTGTCCCTCCAAGTGCAAAACAGCACGGTGCTGGCCTCTGCCAGCTCCAAGCATACAAGTTGTGTGCCCGCCTGCCTGCCTGTCTACCAGCCCTCCTGGGTTCGCCCGCCCACTGCCTTGCTTGATCCCTCCGTTGGCACTGCCCTGTGTTTCACGTTTACTGTAATGTACATACGTGTGCCAGGCCTGGCAGCTGCCAGGCCTGGCGGCCCCAGGCACCTGCTTCTGTGCGCTGCTGGGGTGTCCACCCTGCACTGCCAGGCTGCGCCCCCCCGTGTCCGCCCACTCTCACATCCTCTGGCAATGTTCCGCCCCAGGGTAATGGGCCGCCACGTTCCGGGGTATCCAGAGCACCAGGCACATCCCGCCCCTGCAGCCAGTCATTCCCTCACGCTCCCGTACCGTCCGCGTCACTTCCCCATAAGCAGTCGTCCCTGTTTTGTCCAGGTGTGCATCACCGGTACCTGCGCACTGCCTCCACTCAGCAGTAGCAGAGGGGGCATGCACCAGCAACAGACAAGGGCTGTGCACCCGTCACCAAAGTTGGTAGCTCAGCAGAATGGGAAGTGCCCCAGCATGCACTCCGGCACATCAACGTCTAGGTATGGTGTGGGTGCATTTAGGGAAGGCTGGCGTGTGATGCCTGGGCACAATGCCTCGCCACGTCGCACGCTGCGCTGCCGCCGGCGCCGCTGCCAGGCAGTGCCTCCCAGCCAATATGCAGGCACCCCATTCCAGCGCCCCTTGCTCCCCCAAACCGTCTGCAGCACTGACACTGTGCTTTGAGCAAGCAGCGCTTGCCGCTGCTTCGTGACTCGGTGCATCGCCATCAACCCCGTTCGGGTTGGCGCAGATCCCCCGTCAGGAGCATGAGCTCGGTGGAGGGCTGGCCGGCGAGCCCTGCCGGCGAGTCGCCCGTCATGGCGGTGCTGCTGCGCCGGCTGCGCAACCTGCAGAAGCGGCTGCGGAATATTGAAGATTTGGAGTGGCGGCAAACAGGCCACGGGAGGCCACTCAATGCAGACCAGGTGCGAGGGGCAGGCTCTGCCTGCTGGCGGGCTTTGCATGCCGGCGCCGGCGCCTCGGCGCTTTTGCCTCTGCTGCTTAGCAAGCCGATGCCCCGGCCATGCTCACCCATTTCGCCACCTATCCACACTTGCGCATGCAGGCAGTGGCTGTTGCCAACAAAGCTGTTGTTCTGGGAGCAATTGATGAGTTGGAGAAAGCCACCGAGGCAGTCCGGGAGGCGCTGGCACGGGAGGCAGCAGCACAGGCGGCAGCGGCAGCTGAGGTCAGAGCAGAGGCGGCGGCACTTGTGAGGGTAGCAGATGAGGCCATGTCAGAGGCACTGCAAGCAAAGGCGGAAGCGTTGGGCACCAATTCAGAGGCAGCACGTACCATGGCAGAAGCGGCGCGCGTGAGAACGGAGGCAGCGCTCGCTTTGGCGGCTGCCGCCAACATCAGAGCAGAGGCAGCGCGAGCCGCTTCAGAGGCACGATCCGTGTGGGAGCAAGAGAAGGCGGCTGCGATAGCAGCAGCCGCGGCAGCTGCCCGACAGGAGGCATTAGCCGAGGTAGGGAGCCGCCAGCTGTCAGCCTCTGCCACAGTCCTCGTTGACGGTGCTGCGGGCCTGGCTGGCAGCACAGCAGCAGCAGCAGCAGAAGCGGGGGCGGCAGCAGAGGAGGGCCAGCTGCCAGAGGAAGGAGAGGTGCAGGCGGCAGGCGCAGCAGAGGGGGCCCCGCCTGCGGTGCCGGCGGCCGCCGCGGCCGCCAGGGTGTGTGCTGCGCCCGACTGCGGCGGCAACGGACGCCTGTACCGCTGCGGCGGCTGCGGCGTGGTGCGGTACTGCAACCAGGCGTGCCAAGCTGCGCACTGGGGCGTGCATCGGACAGAGTGCCGGCGCAAGGCGGCGGCGGCGGCGGCGGCGGCGGAGGCAGCAGCGGCAGCAACGGGCGCGCGGGGCGCAGCCAGCGGTGGCAGCCTGCCGGAAGCTGTGGAGCTTGCAGGCTGAGCGCCGGCGATTCGTGGCAGCGTGTGGATGCCCGCTAGCCGTGTGAGTGGTAGGCCGGGCTGCCAAGAGGAGGGAAGCAGCTACGCCGCCCAACCCTGCCGTGTTGTCAACAATGCCCAGGGAGCAGTCCCGGGGTTTCTTAATACCTGGTCAGGGGCACTAGTGCCAACTGAGCCCCCCAGAGGTCTCACTTCTGGCTCCACCACTCATGCTGCTGCGCAGGCAGGCGCCCACCATTGCTGCCTCTCAAGGCTTGGAGACAGATGCTCTGCGAGATGGATGCAGTCACAGCAGCTGCGGGTCAGGCAGCAGGCTTGCTGCACGGCTGCTGAGCTGCCCATGGGCTGAGCAGCGGCAGCTGCACATGGCGGCAGGGAGGCGCTCTGCCCAGCGGCAGGGGGCAGCTGCCTTGCCTGCCGGCTGAGGGCGGGAGCAGGCGCTCTGCCCGCATGGCCGGCCCTCCACTGCCACGCCACCTCCACCCCGCCAACAGGAAGCAAGCTCAACTGCCAGGCGGGGTGCAGCCGCGGTTGGAGCCGCAGCTGTCCCGAACTGGCGCACCAATTGACATGCCGCTGGTTGCAGGATAGTCCCTTGTGCTTAGGTAGTACTCTACCAGGGGGTGGCCGTCGCCACCGCCACTGCCGCCGCAGGGCTGCGTTCGCCGCACTGTAAGCTGCCAGTGCGCAGCGTGACTGAGCGCTTGAGTGCCAGGCCTGCCATATGCATGTTGAGGTGTGGGCCTGCAGCAGCTGCTGCACACCGCACCCGCCGCGGCAGTCCTCAGTGCCAGCTAGCGCCAGGCTGCCGCAGAACGGTCCCGCCGCGCTGCAGCGAGCAACCACTCAGGTGACAGCCTGGCGGGCACCGCCTGCCTGCCGATCGGGCTGAGTGTGAAGAGCTTACTCTGCAAGAGGGCATGCCAGTGTTCCGGCTCTCTCTCCAAAAAGGAGCCCGCAAGTGGCTGCTGCCGTACAGGACGTGACAGGACGATCGCTGAACTTCCGGCGGTTCCAGGGTGCCACGATAATTGCTTCGCCTTCGCGTTAACGTCCTTTGACTGCAATTTAAGCGTTGATATCAGCGCCGGCCAGGTTGGTCCTGTTAACCGGGGCTGCCACGAGCACCTGGCGGGTGGCAACGATCTGCTGCAGTGGCACCAGACAGTGGTGTGCGTGACCACACCTGGCGGCTGTCGCCCTGCGCAGGCCATGCCAAGCTGTGACGTTGAACATGCTCGAGGCAGAGACGAAGGTGGAATGCTCTTCCAGATCAAATGCGAGCTCGTTTGTACCAGGTACTGGCGGGGACCTCTGACCCAGCTGACCGCTCGCGGCACTCGGCGGTCATAACAGTATGGGCGGTGCAATGAGCCTCTATGAATCTCTGCGCGCCACATGTGGCCCTGTTGAGTGCTGTTAGCCTACATGAGACTGTGGAAGCGGATCCATTCTCACCCAGGCACAGCTGTGTGTGTAGGGCCCCATCACCCAGCCGTTGACGTCACGGACGGTCCCAACATGCCGCGGTGGCTGCGGACAGTGCCTGCACCAGCAACGGATGCCGTGCCGCCCTGCCCAGGCGCCCCCGACCTTTTACAGAACACCCTTCACTGATAGATGGGGGCATTGTATGTCTTCAGGCCCAGCAGGGTGCAGTCCTGACCCACAGGCATTCTGCCGCCTGGGCGCCGCCCGCAAGGCGGGAACTGCTGCCAGCTGGGCATCTCCTGAACACTCTGTCGCACTGAGCAATTCTCCCTTTGTTGTCTGCGGTGCGCTCCAACACCTTGCGCCGCCTGCCGTCGTCTGAGAAGGTGCAGCCATGCTCTCATCCCTCCAAGCAGCCTGGGCCGAGCAGGGTGAGACCCCACCTTGTGGCCGAACAGCTCGCACCCGCATATCGGTCTCGCACGCACTCCTGAAGCCTTTACAGACCTTCTGATGTGTATTTAAGCTGTGAGGGGCACGGAAGAGGCTAGTGGGGCCGACCTGACTTGTCGGACGTACCCGCTGTTCGTGGCGTCCCCAGTCGGCCCTCCGGACGGCCGCCACTACCTCACCAACCCGCCCGATAATCCTGACCTGCAGGAGAAGGCACACTGAGCAATCCAAGCAGCGGTGCCACCAGCAGTGGCGGCAGCCAGGGCGCGGTAATGCAGGCCGCCGGCGAGGCGCAGCCCGGCGGCGGCGCCTGCCGCGTGCGCGGTTGCACGCACCGGCCCAACACACGCTACGGGAAGGTGAATGTGGGTGATCTTTGCTGAGGAGGGGAAGAGACACCTGAAGCAGAGCCCAGCACTTCCATGCCGCAGCTGGCTTCACGCGTCAGGCTGGCCGTCATGCCGCCGCTGGTGACCGGCCAGCTGCGCCCGCTGCCAGGCCAGCGACCAGCCGCCCTGTTGACATGCTGGGGCCGTTCTGCTGCCGCCCGCCATGCCCTCTGTCCACCCCTGCCCCCTGCCCCCTGCCCCTCCGCAGAAGCATCGCATCTGCCAGTCTCACCAGACGGCGCTGGTGGTGTGCATGGGGGAGGAGGGGCCGGCGCGGTTCTGCCAGCAGGCAAGCCCCCGCCCTCATGCGCTGCCCTCGTGCGCTCCCCTCACATGATGCTGCCTGCATGTGCCACCGTTGCTGGGCCGCCGCTTCTGCCCGCACCTGTGCAGGCATGGGCCGGGGCACGGTGCAGCTGCCTGTGTCTGCGCCACCTCCATCAACCGCTGCCTCGAGTTGTCTGAGCAAAAGGAGTGCCTGCTGCCCTCCTTGCCGCCTGCTGCCCTCCTTGCCTGATTTCCCAACCTGACCCGACCGCAGTGCGCCCCCTCCCTGTCCCCTCATCTCGTCCCCGTGCCCCCGGCCCCTGTCTCTGCAGTGCGGCAGGCTGCACGGCCTGCCAGCGTTCTCAGGCGACCAGCGCTCGTGCCGGGACAGCCTGGAGCGACAGATGGCGCGGCGCAAGCGGCGGCGGCGGGAGCAACTGGACGCCACCTCTCCCTGCTCCCCCCACAAGAAGGCGGCGGGCCTTGTGCCCCACGCAGGGCTGTGCCAGCAGCTGCAGCCAGCAGCGCCACCGCCCTGTGAGGCTCCTCCACGCCAGTTCTCGGGTTCCCTGTCTGAGCCTGAGCCCGCCACGTGGCAGATGGTGCACGGCGCGCACCAGCAGCAGCCACAGCAGCCTGAGCTGCCGCCGGCGCGGCAGCAGCCCTGGCAGCCCCTGCCGGCAGGGCAGCAGCAGCCGCAGCAGTCGGCGGTGCAGGAGCAGCCCTGGCAGCCCCCGCCACCGCCGGCGCAGCAGCGGCCCCAGCAGCCGCTGCCACTGAAGCCCCAGCCGCAGCTGTCTCCGCCTCAAGCAGTGGCGCATGGTTGCAAAGCCGTGTCGAGCTATGCAATCCAGCGCCAATCCTCCATGGCCCCAAACGCAGCCATGGGCCCCACCCATGCCGTCAGCAGCGCGCTGCTGGCGCCGCCCTCGTTGGAGCCTAAGCAGCAGGCACGGCGGGCATGGCAGGTGCAGCACGCGCAGCAGGCACAGCAGGTGCAGCTGGCGCATGTGGCAGGCCGAGAGCAGCAGGCGCAGCAGGCAGCCCCAGCGCAGCAGGCACAGCAGGCAGCCCACGCGGCGCAGGCTCCCACCGTGGGCCTGCCGCTGGAGCTGCTCCACCAGCTGCTCTCCCTCCTCCTGGGGCTTCTGCAAGATCTGTCGGACTCTGCGGTGAGAACGGCCACGGAACTGGCCTGGGAGCGTTGAATGAATGAATGAATGAATGAATGAATGAATGAATGAATGAATGAATGAATGAATGAATGAATGAATGAATGAATGCACCACACGCCACGCAGCAGCGTGCACTGCCCGCTCTCACCCCCCCCGCCCCTCTGCCGGCACGGCGTGAACATGCCCCGCCCGCGCCCGCCTCTCTAGTTTGTTTGTTCTCCTGCCTCCTCACATTCCGCCCTCCCGCCCTCCCCCCTTCCCATTGCAAGCAGGCCGCCGGAGCATGCACACTCTCTGCTCCCACGCAGCCAGGGTGCCTGGACCACGCTCTGGCAGCTGGCGGGCAGAGCACAGTAGAGCCCGGCGCCACCGCTGCTGCCATGCAGCCGCCGCTCCAGCGGTTGGTGCTGCCGGGCCGCCTAGGCCTGGCAGTAGCAGCCAGCTGAACAGAGCATGCAACAGCGTTCGCAGTAGCAGCCACCTACGCCTGGCATGCACCAGCGGCAGCAGCGGCGCCGTGCGCCGCCACATGCCACCTTTTGTTTGTTGAACGAATGCCCACCGCTTGTTTTTGGTTTGTTTTGTAACTCTTCCTAACTATCTTCGGTGCCTGCACACGTGTGTGGGCACACCCTCTCGGCCATGCGCATGCACTGCGTGCCCCCCTTTGTTACCCAGCTGAAGCGGCCGCTACGGCCACAACTACCTGCCATGGCCACCGACTCGGACGCACCCCACAGCACCAGCACCCACGGCATGGCCTGCACCAACGCTGATGGTGCCCTCCTCAAGTCCCATCTGCCCCATGCGAATCCTTTAAAGTATTTTGATGCTCAGAGCTGCTGTTACAGGAGTGACAGCCATCCATACCCAGTGCTGATTCAGATGGAAGGGGGTGGGAGGGAACTGCGCAATTGATGAGGGTAGGGCGAAGGGGCTAGCTGTTCAAGGGAATGAATGCAGTGTAGTCAGGAGTGCGGGAGTGCCAGGGAGAAAATGGTGGTTGGGGTGCGCTGATGCGTTGCTGCTCAGGCCGGCGGGGCTGCTGCCGGGGCGGAAAGAAGCGCACTGAAAACGGCGGGACAGCTGCAGCGGTGGCGGGCTGTGCGAGAGCGCTGTGCCTGAAGCGGCAGCAGGCGCATGATGCGAGATGCAGCGCTTATGTGCTGATGTGAGCAAAGGACGCAGGCAGCACGGCTTGAAATGGCTGGTGCCAGCCCAGCGACGGTTGACGGGGCGGTGCATGTGGCAGGCGCTATCAACGGGCCTTGCCACCGCCCGCCCTGCCCTGCCCGCAGGGGTTGGTCCTGCCATGACCTTGAGCTGGGGCACACCCGACTTGGGGACGTTTTGCCTGCCTCCCCAGCAGCCTGAGGCTCAGAGCAGCCACGCCCCTCCCTCAGGCCCTCACGCCTCAGCATCCAAGCCCGGCCTAAGGCTCCCCCTCAGGGGCGGAGGTGGTCCGGCGGCGCAGGCCTCCGGCAGAGGTGCGAAACGGGGCGTCCGCCCCGTTCATGGCCACCGCCACCTCGCCCTCTGCCGGCGGCGGCGGGTACAGCCCGCTGCCGGAAGGCGCCGTGCCAATGGAGAAGCCGGCCTGCTCCTGAGAGCCGGCCATGCGGTCTACGCCCGCCGCCTTGGCCTCCAGGGCCGTCACGTGGCCGTCGCCGTGCTGCGCCTGTTTTGCCAGCTGGGAGTCCAGGCTGGCGTCGCCGCCCACGTCGTCAGGCACGTCATCATCGCTCTCATCCAGCTCCTCGGGCAGGTGTGTGGCCTTGCCCACGGAGCGCAGGGCCTGAGAACCGGGGGCGAGGGTGGGGGGTAGAGCGGTGCAACAGGTGAGGTGAGGCAGGCAGAGGGTGCGGGGTGGGGCCTGGGCAGGAAGGCAGGAGGTGGATGGGCAGGCGGGCAGCAGTGCCTGCTGGCCTCCCAACCCTCCTGCCGCCGCCAGGCAGCCTGGCAGTTGGCAGGCTGTCCTGGCATGAATGCCAGCATGGCATGTGCACTGCCATCGTGTTGTCTGAGTGCCAGTGCCGCTGCCGATTCCCCCCCTGCCACCGCCCTCCTCAGCAGTGTGCCGCAGCCGTCCGCTTCCTCACCGCACTACGGCCCTCCCCCTTTGGCCACACGGACCACCCCTTGGCAAGTGCCGCAGCAATCCCTTGCCCCCTCCCTCTCCCCCTCCCCGCGCCTCAGCTGCCCTGTCCCCTGAGCACACACCCCTCCCCCTCACCAGCGCCTCGATCATGGCTGCCTCGTACTTGCCCACGGCCATCGTCCTGGCCCGGCTCCTCTGCAGCGCAGCCATCTCGACACGGCGGACCTTGGCGTCCCTGCGGGGGGGCAAACGCGGGCCGGTGGGGGGCACGTGAATGTGATGCGAGGATCGGGGTGGGGGGCGGCGGCTTGGGGTCAGGCGTGAGATTGGAGAGGTCCGGAGGGGCACCTGTTCAAGGGCGGGGCCGCGCTGCTTGTCACAAATGCCCCCGCTCGCACCCGCCCCTCGGCGCTGCTTGCCCCCGCCCAATTGCTTGCTATGCCTGAGGCCAAGGTTGGTTTGGTGAGAGGGCTGGCACACACACGCGTGTTGTCATCAAGCGCACACCCCGCGGCGCCTTCTCCCACATGCCCCGCTTGTGAGCCCCACACGTGCCCCGGGCCGGCGCTGCTGCCGCCGCACTCGCCTGCTGTACTTGAGGTAGATGAGGGAGGGGATGAGGATGAGGCCGCAGCTGACGGGGAAGCCGCACATGAGGATCCAGAACATGATGGTCTTGGCCAGGATGACGGCGCGGGTGGCCAGGGAGGCCAGCGTGGTGGGCTCCCAGTAGATGATGACGTAGTGCAGGGGGACTGCGGGGGGAAGGCAAGAAAGGAGGCGGGGGGAGGAGGAGGAGGGGGTGAGGGGCGAGAAGGGGGCGAGCTTGGTGGGCTCGCAATGTGATGGTGACGTAGTGCAGGGGGACTGCAGGGGTGCAGGGAGGAGGAGGAGGGGTGGTGGGAGGAGGGGGGAGGAGGAGGGGGGTGAGGGGGAGAAGGGGGCGAGGCGGTGGTGGGTTCCCAGCACAGCGCCCTCCCTCATGTCCCCTGCCCACTCATGACCAGAGCAAGGTGCGAGCAGCCGGCCCGCGCACCCTCCGCGCCCACCCAACCACCCGCCCATCCGGCACTTGTGCCAAACAAGCTCCCGCCCGCCCGCCCGCCCGCCCACGCACCCAGCACAAAGTCCTCCGTCATGCCCATCGCGCGCCCCAGGTCGCCGTCCTTGGTTCCGTTGGCCACCCAGAGGTTGGGGTAGGTGACGTCGGTCTTGGTGACCAGCAGGGAGGTCTGGTACGGCTTGTGGGCGTGCATCGTCATGCCGGTGAACGGCTCCACGGACTGGTACCACCCGTGGTTGCGGAAGTCGGGCCTCCAGTCGGCCTTGCCTGCAGGGAAGAGCAACGAGAGGAGCGAGGAGAGAGGGGCGAGCAAGGCGGGCGTGTCAGCTGCGAGTGGCGCGCAGCCCATGGCAGTGGCAGTCGGGGCACCAGCGCTCCTGGTCTGCACTAGAGGACGAGGAAATCGCAGGGGACAATGTGGCGCATGCTACATGGTAGGCGCATGAAGGAGAGGCAGCAGGCGTGGCAGGTGTGGGAGTCGGGGGTCCCTGCGCCCGGCGTCACAATGGCACCCACTGCGCCGCAGGAGCTCCCGACCCGTCTGCATCAAACCCGGACAAATGCCAGGCTAGCTGCCCGCCCACCTGTGGCTTGCAGCACGGAGGCGTCCGCGTTGTAGAAGCGGGGCAGGGACATGAGGGTTGGGTTGCCGTACGGGCCTGCACATCAGGCACAGGGAAGGATTAGGGCAGTGCGTGCATGAACTGATTACAGCACGCCACGCCTGGCAACCACGGGGCGCGCTGGGCATGCTGAGCACGGCCAGCAGTGCTGTGCCCCCAGCACAGCAGCTGCTGCGCTGACATGGTGCGGATGCAACTACATGCAATGCCATGCCAGCTTCCGCCCAGCTTCCTATTCAGCTTCCGCCCAGCTTCCACCCAGCTCACCACTGAAGTCCCACGCGTAGGTCAGCTTCTCGGGCAGGGCGCACTGCACCAGCTCAGGCGGCGCCACGTCCTCGCCAAAGTATTGCACCAGCGGGCCCAGCTCGGTCTTGTTGAGGTATGCCAGCAGGGCTGCACGGGGAGCGGGCACGCGTGGAAGGCTGAGAGCACGCTTACATGCAAGCAGGCCGGCATAATGGGCTGGCGGCACTCGCCCATGCCATGGCAATCGCCCACCAAACTGAAAAGGCGGAAACTGCTTGCGGCACTTGCAGGCATGGAGCAGGCAGGCGGAGTGTGGGCCGGCGCAAGCCAGGGCATGCCGTGTGCTGGCACAGGTACGCAGAGGCAGGCAGCAGACACGAGCGGGGCCGGGAGGCAGTGGGGGATCGCCCTGCTTTGGGGCATTGACATAACGATTTCCGGGCTCACAGTGCGGCTGCCTCACCTTGGTCGTCCGCCATCAGCCGCCAGTACTTGTCCACGTCGTAAGCGGGGTTAGGGGTAGTGGCATTGAGCATGGGGACCGTCAGGAAATAGAGCTCCGCCATGATACCTGCACAGCACGATCAGCACAGGATGTTGGCACGATTGAGAGGGCGGGGAAATCAGCTAGCTGCCCAGGGCAGAGCGGAACAGCGCAAAGCAGACAGTGATGGCTGCTGCTGCCCCAAAAGCAGTGCCTGGCTGGTGAGTGGCAGCACGACGTACTTTGGAACACGGATTCGTCAAAGCCCGTGGCATCCTTCCACATGGTGTACACCGTCTCGTTGCAGGGTTCGTATGCCTCGGGAGCCATCGTGAACTGGTAGGCCTTGACCTCCTTTACCTTGACGTTGTTGCCTGCAATGGTGCCAGGGCGCAAGTAAACATGACGCGTTCATGCCTCCAGTGCAAGGTTGCAACAGGGGGGCGGGGTGTAAAACAGTGCAATGGAGGCTCCGCGGGGCGCCTTGCGCACCGGGGAGTTGGACCGGGGAGACGAGCGGGCACAGGAGCCTGCGAGGCGGCGTGCAGCAGTGCCTGGCCGTGCCGTTCCTGCTCTGCAAAGCACTCCGCCCCGACACCACCACGGCCCTTCCCCCGCACCTGTGAACCTCGACTTGACGGGGCGCGCCAGCTGGGTCTCGTATTGGACCGGAGACTTGCTGGTCTTGAAGTTGGCGCCAAAGGTGAGGCCCTCGTTGAGGCCGGTGGCGTTGTACAGCCCCCTCTTCCCCACCGCGAATGGCGCGCTGTTCTGCTCCCGGATCTGCGCACACGCGGGGCGCCCAGCCGTGCCCAATCACGGGGGTGAGGGGTGAGGGCGACTGGCATGTGCGGGCGCCGAGGGCAGCCACTGGCTGCAGACCTCACGCTGGCTTGGGCAGATGCAAAGGCATGGCAGGGTGCTGCTGCTGCCTAGTCCCAAGCTGGGCCTGGCCGGAGCTCAAAACTGCATCTGTGTCCGTGCAGCGTTGCTTGCATGTACGGTCCATGCGCTCCGCCTGGCTGCCTGCCCAGCTCACCTCCTGCGGCCAGTCGCCCCTGGCCGAGCCGGTGACCAGCTTCTTCTGGAACACCAGGGGGTGGTAGAAGCCAGTCTCGAAGTTCTGCAGCGCGGTGCGCTTGTGGCTCAGGTTCTGGATAGTCACAGTCTCGCCAGTCACTGTGGGGGGGAGAGGAGGGGACACAGGGGTGCGGAGCGGGTGGGAGGGGTGGAGGGCGGGGGAGGAGGAGCACACGCGACACGTGCCGGTATAGAGGTGCGTGAGTGGCATGCAAGTGTCATTAAGGGAGCAATGCAGACGCATACAGCCCTTGGGGTTGGGCACCTGCCCGCGTGGTGACTCCTTACCTCTGGCATGCAGGCATGCCTGACGGCATGAGGCGCCGTGACGGCGCTGAGCCGGTGCTGGCACCCCCACTCACACCCGCTCCTCTCTCTCTGAGCATTCTGAGCACGCTGGCAGGCGCCCTCACCGTTTGACCAGTAATCGGTGATGAAGGTCTCGCTGGAGAAGGCGGGGGAGATGAAGGGGGTGTAGATCCACGGCCTGTTCCGGTAGGTGGGGTCCTGGCTGGCCGTTGTGAGAATCAACGGGTCCTCATACCCTGCAGCACATGAGGGCAGGAAGGGAGGAGGCAAGCGCGTAGTTGGGAGAGCGTAGATGGGTGAATTGCACCAGGGAGGAGCGCTGGTGCAGGAGTGAGGACGAGCACTGTCCCTGCGTCTGCCTGCCGCCGCCCCCGGCAGCTCCGCCCGGCCAAGCATGCACGCTGCATGTCGGCATGCCGTTGCGGCAAGCGACGACTCTCAGCTGGCGCCAGCTCTGCTACCCCACCCCGGCTCGGTGCAACCCACACCCCTTGCAGTCAGTCAACCCCTGCTCCCTCGCCCCGCCGGCACCCACCGTACAGCAGGTCATGCACCGACTTCTTGACCACCAGCCCGCTGGCGCCGCTCATTGCGCCCGTCGCACTGCTGTGGACCCAGGGCATGTACATCGCCTTGCCCCAGACGGGCAGCAGGCTGACGAGCCACAGGGACATGGCAGCCCACTGGTCGTCTGTCACGTTGTTACTCAGGGCGGCCGCCAGGGCGGTGCGGTTGAAGTAGGCTGCCGTCCCCACGGCAGCCGCCCTGCTTTTTGCGATCATCAAGCCGATTGTCAGATCTCGGGCGTTGGGGTCGACGTTGCTGCAGCAGGCGGGCAAGTGGGCGAGTGAGGCCTCGCTCTGGCAGAGCAGGCAGGCGGGGGAGGGATGCTGCAGAGGTGGCCGCAGCGTGGGAGCCACCGTGCCACCCAAGGCCACCCTGCGTGCCTGTAAGCCCATCCGCCAGTCCGCCCACCCACCAGCCCCGCCAGCCATCAGCCAGCAACCCTGCCAAGGCACCGTCTGCGCACTTCCCGCCCCTGGTGCCCCACTCACGGTATGACACTGTTGCCCATCACTGCCTCCAAGAACAGGCGGGCGACCGCATGGGACGGGGCGATCTTCAGGTCCGGGACCATGGCAGGCGTGAGGGGGAAGGTGACGCCAAAGGTGGTGGCGGCGTTGTCGATGATGAAGGCGCAGAGCTCAGGCGCGGCGGGGAAGCACACGCTGCCGACGCCTGGCTGGCCGCAGACTGGCATGGTCACGGGGGGCTGCAGGCGCAGTCGTGAGGGCGGAAGAAGGGGGTATCGCGTACTGAGCAACAGCTATCCACATTGGATAGAGAAAGTACGTAAAGCTCGAGGACGTAGGGATGAGGAAGCCAGCATGAAGTCAAAGTTCAGTGGCACCAGTCAGCTGCCATCCATCCACAAGGTATGATCTTCCGCATGACGCACAGGGCTGGAGCTGCTTTCGGCATGCAAGCTGCAGCAGGCAGGCCCCCGACTCACCCCGCTGAGCACTGGGCCCGAGCAGTCGGCCCACTGCTGGACGGCAGCGCCATAGGCCCACTCCTTGACAGTCGCTTGTTGCTCGGTGGTAAGAGCCGTGCCATTGGCAATGCCATTCAATCCGCGGAAGTATTCCTCCGTCTGTGCGCAGGAAGGGCAGCCGGGGAGCGATTAATGATTGTTGGTTGGAGGCCGACAGGGGCAGGGGTGTGCAAGGCAAAGCGCTGCGGAAGGGGTGCACAACGTAGCTGCCATGGAGCCGCCGCATGCACGAACAGATGAGCTGCGCATTCCTTGGAGCTGCTGCATGTTGCATGAATGCAAGCAGATTCAAACCCGCCTCCCGCTCACTAGAGCCGCTTACCCCGGGGTAGTAGCCATTTGTGAGGAAGTCCACGATGGTCCTCACCGCCAAGGGCAGCAGGGTGTACACAATCTGCTTCTCAGCTGTGAGCGCCGCAATCGCCCCCCAGCGGGCATTCTCCGCCTGCAGCACAGGCAGGAGGGGATGGCAGCAGCGGCGGCTCAAAAGGGCAGGCTGCCCTTCAGCACTTTTGACACGCATCACGGGAACGAGGTGAAGTTGTGCCAAGTGTGGGTGAGGGGTGCTGGGACGCCCCGTGCAGGACAAGCCGCGCATCGCAGGTCTGGAATCTTGTGCGCGCTGCTGGCTCCTTGGGGAGGTGCGCCCGTCCACCACCCCCTCTGCCAGCCTCACTCACCGCCAACACATCATTGATGTAGCTGTCGGTGCCAATCTTCACAGCGGGGAATTCGTAGATGTCCCTTGCAAACGTGGGGGCAACGTGGTTGGTCAGGTAATCCTGGAGGTCACTCCACTGCTGGTCGGTGATGGCAGCCAGCTGTGGTGCCAGCGTGGGGTTGACAGCGTCGAAGTTTTGGCGAGACAGCTTCAGGAACTGCGCCACAAACAGGCTGGCGGCAGGGTCCGCGACACTGCAGGGGAGCCGGGGCAGTTGCTGGGGTGCCTGAGAATGCGGCAGCACTGGCAGCACTGGCAAGGGCAAGCGGGCGCGAACCGGTGCAACCAAACCGACACATTTCCAGCAGCAGCAGAGCAGGCTGCAGGGCTGGCACGGCAAGGCGGCAGGCAAGCTCACAAGGGAGTGGAGGCGTTGGTGGCTGCATCGAACCAAGCTGCAGCTGCTGCGGGGTCAAGCCCGCTGGGGACCTTGGACGGCGGGTTTGTGGCATTGTTTGCCTTCTTGCCCAGGTAATAGCACAGCTCAGGCTGGTGGCGCAGCTCCGAGAAGTCGACGTTGCTTGCGTTGATGGGCACGTAGAAGGTGGGGGCTGGGGCCTGGGGCAACCATGGTGGAAGTGGTGGCGTGGGTGGTGTGTTGGTGGGTAGGTGGGTGGGTGGGGTTCAAGGCGGGGACTCTTCGCCTTGAACCCCATCCATACCCTCGGAGGCAATATGCCAGGCAGGACGGCGGTATAGGGGGATGGGCGCTGCAGTCTTGGCGAATTGGACAGGGGTGGGCCGAGGGCAGCAGCAGGCGGCAATCCAGATTGCATCGACACGCAGCCCCTCACAGCGCCTTACCACGGAGCACTCGGCCCACTGAGTGATGAAGCCAGCTCCCATCCGCTCCTTGATGTGAGCCAGGGCGCTGGGAAGCATGAGCGGGGTGATCTGCGGTCCCGCACGGGAGAAGCACAGACCTTGCAACAGCTCAGTGGGCATGCGGGGGGTGGTGCCTACAGCAAGACGCCAGGCTTGCTCAGTGTGTGTGTTGGGGGGGGGGCGACATGCGGTGGTGTGCCGCCAACAGTGTAAGCCAGCGGATGCCCGTGAATGGTGCCTCCACATCGGCACCCAGCCACAACTCACAGGGGCCCGCTGCCACCCTTGATTGATGCCATGCACCCCTGGAGGCTCCCACCTTTTCCAGAGGAAGCGGCGGCGGCGATGTGGCGTTGACGATGGGTGCAGGGCCGGGTGCCTCGGGGGGCTTGACCATCCCCTTCAGGCCACTCAGGAACTGCTGGTAGGCTCTGCGGGCGCATGCGGTGAAGGGTACGGAGGTGTAGCTTGGCAGGCACGCCATGGGTGTTGCGGATGGGAGCAGACAGGCAGGCACAAGCGGACGGACACTGGAGTTTGCGCTGGGCACGGGGGCACTGCCTGCAAAGCACTGCTCCGACGGGCATGTGCCGCACCCTCCCTTAGCCCAGCCTGTAGACCCCCACACCCTCCCTCCCTCCGTCAAGGAGGCTCCCTCCCTTGCCTGTTGATGACAGTGAACTCGTCGGTGGGCTTGCAGCCGGCGCAGCTCTTCTCCTCGTCAAAGTTTTCAAAGGTGAAGTACTCGTAGCCGACCTGCAGAGGGGGTGGGGGCGGTGGTGCAGACCTTGCCGTGGTTTAGAGTACCAAGCAGGCGGCAGGGGCCGTGCGGAGGGGCGCCAACAAATGGGGGGGCAGGGGCTGGGTGCTGCCCTCGGAGGAGGCGGCGCATGGTGCATGGCGCATGAAGGGCAGCGTCGCCCTTCTGCCTCCCCTTCGCCAGCGCCCCGCTTGTCCACCCTGCCAGTCCACCGCTCAGCCCGGCGGCGTCCTGCCCTGCACCATACACTGCCCCGCCCCGTCCTACCCCATCAAGCAGGCATGCACACACTGTGCCACGTATGTGATGTGAGCTGACGTGTCATTCTCCCTGCCGCCCCTCCCTCCTTGACACCCTCCCCTGAAACCCTGCCGCCCCGCCCACCTGGGTCCAGTTGGTGGTGAAGTTGATGTTGTAGCGGATCTCGGACACCTTGAAGACGTAGGGCCCCACCTCGGTGTATGAGGGGGGCTCCTCCCCCGCAATCCACTGCGGGGGAGGAGGGAGTGGGGGGATGGGAGGAGGGGAGGCGAATGGGCACGGGGTGCATGAGTGAGGGGATGCGTGAAGGGTGTGGGGCGCCAGCTGCCACCCGCACCCACAGCAGGGGTGGGCAGGCTGGGGAGGCGAAGGGGCTCTGGGTGCACTCGGGCGTGCCTGAGGGTCGTGAGGTGCAGGCTGGGCAGGCTGGGCTGGCGGCGATGCAGCAAGTACAAACCCGCAGTAGTGGGCATAATAGGAGCAGATGTCGGCACTGTTGGGCAGGCCAGGGCCAGGGCCAGGAGTGCAGGGGCAGCCGCTGCTGGGGAGCACGTCCACAACCAATCCAACAGGCGCCAGGTAACGCCAGGCTGCCAGCTCAGCGAGATCCCTCCCACCCTGCCTGCCACTGCCTTCTTACACACACTGCAATCTGTCACTCTGCTCTTTGCAGAAACAACCGGAGGGTCCACACCCATGCCGTGGTGGGAGATTGAACTGGCTGCTCTCAGACTCCCACATTGGCGGCAGCATGCCAAGAGCCGGATGCCAGGTGCATGCGCACCCTTGGCCCGCCTTGATCTCCACCCACAGCCACGCACGCAAACTGCGCCCCTCCGGTTGCCAGGCACCCGCCCACCTTGTCCACGTTTGTGATGTTGTAAAAGTAGTACCAGTTGTGGATGCCCGCGTCATCGCACTCCTGCCAGGGCTCCTTGTAGTCGTAGCAGTCGGTGCGGGGGGTGACCACCTGGGGGGCGGAGGGAGGGAGGGAGGGGGGCGGGGCAGGGCGGGGCAGGGTGAGTGAGGCGGGAAGGGCTAGTCTGGTTTGTGGATTAGGGGTCAGCGGCGAGGCACGAGGAGAGGGGAGAGGCAGGGGCCTGTAAGGGCGGGTGCAGTTGATGGCGGGGGAGGACGATTTGAAGGAGAGAGGGGCAGCTGGTGGCACGGGAGCGTCCGCCGGCAGGGCTGTGCAGCAGGGGCAGCAGGGGCACAGGGCATGGCAGACCCTTCCGCCGTCCATCCGTCCGCCCCCACCGCACCCGCGACCCGCAGGGGTGCCTTCAATCCTCTCCTCCCCGCCCCTCCCCCTCTCCCGGGCACCAGCTGACGCCCTGGCTTGCTGAACGGCACCCTCGTCCCCCCCCTGCCTCCCTTCCTCCCCCTCCCTCCCTCCCTCCCTCCCTCCCTCCCGCGGTCACCCACCCACCCCCACAGAGTTGACTCCCAGCTGGATGAGCGGGTCCACCACGAACATGGAGAGCACGGGGGCCACCCACCACAGGAGGCCGCAAGCCGCCACAAAGGCGGTGACGACGTACCGCTTGGTGGTGGACTCAGAGGGGTGCAGGTAGCTCCTGCGGGGCAAGGCGGGGCGGGCAGCAGGGCAGGGGGGGGCGGGGGGAGGCGGGGCGAGGTGAGGGCGGCGGAGGCGGCACCCACCTGAGGGTGGGCGCTCAGGGCGAGAAGCGGTTGCAATGGCGAGGGTGGTGGCGGCCAGGGGCGGGTGCTGGCGCTGGTTGACAGGCGAGCAGGCAGGCAGGGAGGCAGGCAGACGAACAGACAGGCTGGCAGATGACGGTGGTTGGGGGCGGGCGGGCATGAGGAGCGGGTGTGGCAATGAGGGCAGAGGCAAAGGCGCATGCGCAGGTCGAAATGCGAGGGCCTGAAGGATGTGCAATCATTTCCAAGTCTGTTGTGAGTTTGGGCAGTGCAGGCTTGCGCATACGCCCCCCCTACCAAACGCTGGCACCTGGCCGCCCCTCCCAACTGCCGCTGAGCCCACCAGCCGGCGCCCCGCCGTTGTACCCCTACTGCCGCGCCAGGTGCTTGCACCCACCTGGCCAGCGTATTAAGGCCGCCGTTCATAGGAGCGTTGACCTTCACCAGCTCGTCGATGTGGGGCGGCACGTAGTTGGCCCACTTGTACAGCCTGACAAGCGGGTTGCCGCTCCTGGGCGCAGCGTCGGCGGCGGCACCACGGGTGGCGCCCTCATCCTGCTCCGACATGATCGCGGTTGCTCAGCGGTAGATCAGCTTGCACTGCTGCAACAAGGCGGAAGGAGGGGCGGCCCGCCAAAACGGGGTGGCGGAACGGCGGTCAAGCCCCTTCGTCGCGAAGTGCCCATAACACGCTGCTGGCCTGTCCTGGGCACCACATGTGACTCGGTGAGTGCGAATTGATACCTACCACTATCTGTCGATCTTCAAGACGAGCCAATCGGCATGTGCGGACCAGCTCCTGCCCAGGGGCCTCCAAGCCACCCGCCGTGGGACGACCGTGATCGCCACCAGGGAAGGACAGTCGGGGTCAGATTCTGCGGGGAATGTGAACTTGCAAGGAGCGGAATGGGTGCTGAACTGTCATGCCAGCGAGGCAAGCATTCTCAAAGGGACGCTAGGGAGGCGGCGAGCTGTAATTGAGGCGACGGCGAGATGGTAGAACACGATGGGGAGCACCAGGGGAGGGAGGCATCCGTGTTTGAGCTCGACCCGGCTCCAGAGCTGCGGCACCGCCCTCCTGCCCCGCTCTGGGCGTGGCTACTCCTGGTGGCAGCAGTGAGGATGCTTTGGGATGGGGAATTGCTGTCGTAGTGTCCCGTTCGCCTAGTATGTCGCTACCGGTGGTGGCGTCACCGCCACGCTGCCGCCGCCGCTCGCCTTTCCACAGGCCCCGCCGAGCCACTGATGCAGGTGACCGCTGTGTCGTCTGCTGGGGTGGTGTTCGCAAGACTCGTCGAGGTACCTGCCATCACGCTGGCCGCCTGGCGCCTCCAGCTGACGTCCGTATTCCTCGGCATCGGAGCCGCGATCAGCTGGCGGGGGATGCCAGCCGGCGACAGGCAGCGCACGCTGCAGCAGGTGCGCGCGCATTCCGGCCTACCGGTGCCCCCCGTGCACACACTTGCACCGCCTGTGGGCGCGCCACAGCTCAGCGCAGCTGCAGGCACTGCGAGCACCCGCTGCGCCGTCGTGCTGGGACCACCCTCTCCCCTCCCCCCGCTGCAGGGCGGCCTCCTGGCGGCCAGCGGCACCTGCCTGGCCTTTCACTTTGGCCTGTGGGTCTACTCTGTGGAGGCCACCAGCCTCACACACTCCCTTCTCTTTGTGTCGGCAACGCCCCTCTTCCTGGCCGGCGGCGCCTGGCTGCTGCGCAAGCCCATCTCCCGGGGGGAGCTGGGGGGCACGGCGGTGGGGGCGGTGGGAGCGGCGGTGCTGGCCACGGCTGCCGCACGACATGACGCTCAGGTGGGCCGCAGTGCAGCAACGGTGGGGGGCACATGGAGTGGCAGGCGTGGGGCAGGGGCGCGGTCTGGGAGCAGCCTGGAGCGCTTTCCGTCTCCCTCTCAGGCAACCGGGTAGGCTGGCGGATGCAGCTTGAACCCCTGTTTTGACTCTGCGCCGCTCATGCTGCGCCACCCACGCGGCTCCCATTCCGACCCTGCTCCTCAACCTGCGCCGCTCACGGCGTGCCATGTGTGCCGCTCCCACCCCGCTGTCGGTGCATGCAGGTCACGCTGCGTGGCGACATGGCAGCGCTGGCCGCGTCGGGGTGCTTTGTCGGGTACCTGCTCATTGGGCAGCGGCTGCGCGCGTGGATGCCTGTCATGGTGTACGCATTCAGGTGGGCTGAGCAGCCTCTGCCGGCCACGGTGGGGGGTGCAGCCAGCAGCGGGCCGGCGCTGCCCCGATGTGCCTGGTGCAGCAGGCAAGCCAGCGTCGCTGCTTGAAAGGGGTGTGCCCCAGACCCACTGCCCGCATCTCCCATCGCACCAACGGCAAGCCTGGCAGTCAGCAAACCCTCACAACAGTTTCACATCGTCTGTGGCCACCGCCCTGGCGCAGCGTGACTGGGTTGGCGGCGGCACAGCTGACGCTGGGGGCCCTGCTGTTTGAGGGCGCCAGCCTGACCGCCGTCGGCAAGCACGGCGTGTTTGGCTGGGCGGCCAGCACGCATTACCTGCCCTTTGTGCTCTACCTGGCAGTCGTTCCGGGCATCATCGGGCACACAGGTGCGCTGTTGGCTGGCCATGATCGATTGCTGGCGTCTGGTGCTTCCTACTGTCGCCTGCCGCCGCCGCCGAATCCAGGCACCGTTCTCTGCTGTCCAGTGCTGCACTGCGTGATGGGCCAGCCAGACGGGCGTGCCTGCTTTTCCTTGCCTGCCGTTCCCAGCTCACTCCCACCACAGGCAGCGCCCGCCCTGCCTCATGCCTCCCCTTGCTTCCCTGCATCCTGCTTGTGTCTGGCCTCCACTCCAGCACCCACCCTCTTACTTCATCCCCTTACAAGTCCCTCCCACTGACCCTCCCTCCACCCTCTCCCTCCCCTGTCCGGACCTCCACAGGCTTCAACACCCTCCTGAGGTACCTGGACCCCTTGGTAATCTCCCTGGCCTGCAACTTGGAGCCCCTGATTGGCAGCCTGCTGGGCTGGGCGGTCGGGGTGGTGGCCGCTCCCCACGCCTGGACCTATGTCGGCGGCGCTCTGATCATGGCCTCGACAGCTGTCGTGTCGGTGGCCTCCCACCTGAGGGAGAAGCAGCAGGCCAGCCGGCAGACGGCGAGCCGTGAGATACAGCGCATCTTGTCGGGCACAGACGATGCAGAGGAGGGGGGAGATGGCGAGCTGCTGGGGCTGGTGGCGGAGCCAGGAGGGGCGTCCGGCTGGGCGGGCGGCAGCAGTAGCGGTGGCGGCGGTCAGGGCAGCGGCGGGAGAGGGTACAGCGGCGGTGGGCAGCGCAGCGGGAGGCAGCTCTTTGCAGGGCCGGCAGCAGCAGCAGCGGGTGGCGGCTCGGGAGGGTTGTGGTCCCAGCCGGCAGCAAAGGAGGGCGGCAGCGATCAAGGCGCTGAGAAGCGAGCGCCGCTGCCGCCGTAGCGCCCCTCCCGCCTGCCTGCGCCTGTGTTGTCAGAACTGCAACTTATGTCTTTTCAGCATCCTGCTTCAATCCCCTGCTCCTTTCTGATCAGTCATTCCTTTACAACATGATGAATCATCGAGGCAAGTACGCTAGCCAAGATCACTTTCGAGTACCATGAGCTGTGTGCCAGCAGCAGCCGCTTGGCGCCGGTGCCGCCGCCTCGCCGGTGTTGCCGCCTCTGCAGCCTGCAGCCTGCGGCACCCCCGACTCCCCCTGTCTGCTCCAATAACATTTTAAAGACCGAAGGTCCTGCTGCCAGCTGCAGGGAGGCGGCTGTCCAAGGTTGGGGGCCAGCTGCATGGCGGCTGTGACCACCATGTCTGCCTCGCCTGCTCGCTGGGGAATGGCAGGTCTGTCCGCCAGGCCTTCAGTGTGCACGGCTTCATGCACTGGGGCAGAGAGATCAGGAAGAGGGGAAGAGAGGACCGCTGCATGGAGAGGAAGGACAGGCTGGCGCACCACTGAGCGCTCCTGCCTGAAGACTCCTGTAGCCATCGACCTCCCAACCGTGGGCAGCAGCCAGTGATGGCCACAGCGGCCCAGCCTCCACGTTGAAGAGCGTCTCCGCCGGAGCGCGAGGGGCAAGGGGGCGTAACGCCACTCCAGAACGTGGAGACGCCGCTCCACAGGGGGGTGCTGGCTGGCAGCACCAAGGCAATGGCACACACCGGGGGCTGGCAGCTGCCGCCGCCGCCGGCGAGCCACCCGCCGGACGGCCTCGTCTGGCACACCGGCTTCAACATTTGGGATGGCTCCCCCCTCAATATGGTGCGCTGCACTCGTGGGATAGCGCGTCTGTGGTGCACCCTCTAGCAAGGGAGGGCCAGGTGTCTCCATCTGCGGGCCAGCCCAGCACCCACTTGGCGCTCGCTAGCCGGAGCGATGGCAGTGACAGCTGACGTCAGCTCACCCCTGCCGCACACTTTGCACCTGCGCCCTTGCCGCAGATGTTCCTTCCAACAAGCCAGCATTGGTGCGCCGTCTTCCTCAAGCTGCTTCCAAGTGGACAGACTGTCGCTGTGCCTGTGATGAGCTCTGCCAGCCAGGCCGTGCTAGTGGCGGCGGCAGCGGCAGCCATGGAGGCCGTACCGATGGCGCACGCGCAGCAGGTGGTGCATGCGGCGCAGCTGGCTGCGGCGCGCCGACAGGCAGTTGCCTATGGTGGACATGCACAGGCCGCGCCGCCTGTAGCAGCTCGTTCTTTGCAGCAACAGCAGAAGGAGTGGCAGCAGGAGCAGTCCGCGCCGCTGCAGGGGCAGCCATGGCAGGCGCCGCCACTGCCACCAGGGCAGCTGCAGATTCAAAAGCCTCCGCTGTCTCCAATGGAAAAGCAGCAGCAGCGACAGCAAGCGGGAGCGGGGTGCCGCCAGCACCCAGCAGCTGCAGCAGTGGCTGCGCCCCCGGGGGCTGATCTGCAGGCTGTGCCAGGACGTGGGTGCAGCACCCACAAGCAGCCAGCAGCAGATGCGGCCGCGTCCCCAGCAGACGGCCTGGCACGGCCAGCGGGCAAGGCGGCGGACAGCTCACCGGGGGCTGCAGGTGGCGCGATTGCTGAGCCAATCCTTCCTGCAGCCCCCCACGCCACGAGCCCTTTGAAGCAGCTCAACATGCCGACAGTCGGGCCGCTCAAGCAGCAGCACCAGCAGCAGCGCCAGCGGAAGCAGAAGCAGTCAGTGAAGGAGGCAGCTGCCAGCCTGTGTGCCTCAAATGGTGGCCGCAAGCGCAAGCTAGACGAGGCAGCACGCCAGGAGCAGGAGCAGGAGCAAGCCATGCCGCCGCCGGTGCCCATGCCTCCGCCACCAGCGCCTGCCAGAGGCGAAGTCCTGGCCTCTCCCGCACAGCACCAGCAGGCAAAGCAGGCAGGATGGAAGCCTGCTGAGGGATGTGCAGAAAAAGCAGACCACGGGCAGCCGCAGCCGCAGCCACAGCCACAGCAGCGGGCACATAGCTGGCTGAAGGCGCTGCAGCGGCGGCCGGGTGCATCCGCCCTGCAGACGGATGCCAGCGCTTGCGCTTGCGGGGCCGGGGCGACTGGCCTGAAGTGGCGCAAGCTGGCTCCCAGCACCCAACTGGCCGAAAATCCCAAGCCGCCAGACATGCCCCTTGCACCAACGGCCGCAGCGCAGCCGGCAGTTAGGCCTGCAGTACCGCTGATGCACCCGGCTGACAGCGAGGGTGCCAACAACAGCAGCACCTCGGCCCCTGGCTGCACTGCTGCCAGCGGCAGCAGTGGCGGTGGGGCAGCGCTGCAGAGGCTTTTGCGGCGCGTGCTGCGACCTGCCTCTGAGAAAGAGGAGCAGCAGCGGCAGCAGAGGGCGCAGGAGAAGGCTGCATCAGCGGCAGTCGTGCTACCAGGAGCAGGTGCTGGGCTGCCAGCCGCAGCAGCAGCGGCACCTGCAGCGGCGGCTGCGGTGGCAGCTTCGCCAGCGGGAGCGTCGGCTGGAGCCCTGCGAGGCCTGCCACCACCTCGGCCACCAGCTTCGGTGCAGCAGCCTGCGGCACTGCTGCCACCTGCCGTGCACCGTCCGCCAGAGCTTGCATCAGTGCTTCCCCAGGAGGTGAGGCCGTGCTGACGCCGCAGGTTGTGAGGTGTGAGCATGCTTGCTGCTGTGGGAGGCCTGAGCTATCATTGCTTGCTTGCACACTTTTTGAATTAATGAGCTCTGGCCCTGGTGCAGGGGGTGTCGCCACGGCAGGCGCTGCTCGCTGGTGTCCCAGAGTCCAGCCAGCAGCCACTGGTCTCTGTGGGTGCTACCAAACCGCAGCCGCCGCAGCCGCAGCCGCAGCAGCAGCTAGGGAAACATGAAGGAGCGGGGGAGCAGGGGGGAGAGCAGGAGCAGGAGCAGCGCAAGATTGCAGCGGCGCTGCAGGTCATCCGTGACCTGTTTGAGAGCTCGTCTGAGGAGGAAGGGGAGGGCGATCAGCCAGACCTGCTGCTGCTCAGGACAGGGCCGCCACCAGCGCCGCATCCTGCTGCTGCCACCGGCGCAGAGCCCTCGCCCGTGCTGCCAGCAGGCCCGCTGCTGGCTGCCTCCCTGCTTCCGACACCGGCAGCGGCGGGGGTAGCGACAGCGCGCCCCCAGGAGCCCACGGCTCTGCCAGCAGCCGGAGCCCCTGTCCACCAGGCAGCCCCTGCTGACACTTCCGGAGGATGGGACGTCGTTGCAGGGGCCTGGATCGCACCGCCCAACGCCCCGCCTGCAGCAGGCCCTCCTGCCCTGTTTGCACAGCAGCCTCGCGCTGGCAGGGTGAAGTGCCGGCTGGCTTGCAGCATGAAGGGTGTGCCGGCGCCAGCCGAGGTGGCAGCGCCAGCGGCAGCTTCCGTCGCCGGCAGCACCATCGACCTCAGTGCTGACGGAGGCACCTGGCTGGCACAGCATGGCGAGCGTGCTGCCAGCTGGCTGCGCCAGGCGAGGCAGCTGGCGGAGCACTGGGCTGAGCTGGTTGGGGAGCCGACCCACGAGCTTTGGCTGACAGATGCGGACAGCCAGGCACAGCTGTCGCTGCCACCGGCAGAAGCCAAGATCAGGCGCCAGAGCAAGGCCGTCAAGGCGCCCAGAAAGCGGGTGCCCCGCAAGCAGTCTCAGCAGCATGCGCAGGTTCCGCCACCGGTGGTGCAGGTGCACACCCTGCTTCAACAGCTGCAGCAGCTGCTGCCAGAGGTGCCGGTGCACTTGCTGCTGCAGCAGCTGCAGCACCCGCAGCAGCTCCCTGAGCAGCAGACCCAGGCGCTGTCCCACCCACCGAAGCAGCAGCAGCAGCAGCAGCAGCAGCAGCAGGTCCCGCTGGGGCTCCTCACCCTGCTGCCACCTGCCGCACCTGCTTCAGTGCAGCAGCAGCAGCAGCAGCCAGGCGTGGCAGCCACGGTTGCCACTCAGCGGCCTTTGCTGATGCAGGTGGCAGCGCCGGGTGCTCCGCCCAGCTCAATGCAGCAAGCAGCAGCTGGCGCCGCCAAGCCGGGGCCTGTGCAGCAGCTGGCAGCCCACAGCCTGCTGAGCGCCCCGCCAGGACCTCAGCAGCACGCAGCAGCGGGCGGCACGCAGGCAGCAACTCTGCAGCAGCCGGCAGCAGGGTTGCCAGGTACGCGCCCACGGGCAGCATGTGGGAGCGCAAAGCCAGCTGCATCGAAGAAGGCAGGCAAGCCGCCTGGCAAGCCGCAGCTGCCAGCAGCTGGGCGTGAGCCGCTGCAGCAACCGCCAGCCTGCAGCGTCCCGTCCCGCCCTCAGCTGCCGGGTTCAGCTGCCAGAGGTAAGCCAGAGCCGGAGCAGCAGGAGGGCCCCATCATCTTGCCAGGCACTCAGCAGCAGCAGGCAGCGCGCAGCGGCACTACGCCGGCCCCTGTGCAGCAGCTGGCCCCTTCCGGCACCCTCCCAGGCCACCATCAGCAAGCAGTACCTGGCAGCGCTAAGCTGGTTTCAGTACTGCCTGTTGCAGCAGGTGCCCTGCCTCACGCGGTGGGCCCTGTGGAGCAGCAGGCAGCCGCCAGCACTGTGTCTTCCTTCCTTCATCAGGCACGGAACCCAGCCTCTCCCAGCTGGCTGGCTGCCCGTGCAGTGCCAGGCCCGCCGCCGGCACAGGCACAGCACACGGCCAGGAAGCAGCCTCCTGCCACAGCGGCCGGCAGAGCCCATGAGCCAGCACACGCAGGCACAGCCGCAGGGCGGCAGCCAGCGCCAGCGGGCGCAGGCGCAGGGGTGGGTGCAGCAGCAGCAGCAGGAGCAGGAGCAGCAGCAGCAGCAGCAGGAGCAGGAGCAGCAGCTCTTGCAGCGGCTCGGGCCCGCGCCGCTCCCACACGGCTGGTGGCGACGGTGCAGAGCTTCCTCTACCGGGAGGGCACCGCAGGCAGGGAGGCTGACGTCGTGCTCTCCTGGGTGGGCGCTGTGCCCAGCGGGGCCACCTCCCGCAGGCTGGCGCTGACGGCTCTGTTTGAGGGGCAGCAGCGGCTCAAGGTGGACGAGCCGACGATCAGGGCCAACGAGCATGGTGAGGCTTGCATGGGGTGCCGCGGTTGCCAGCATGTTAGATGCCGCGGGTAAAACGCAGGTGTGGGCATTGCAGTAGTGCTTCAGTGCGCAGGCAGGAGGCCGTACATGCGCAAGGCTGGGTGCCGCAGAGCGGCTTGTGGAGCCTGCCACACCAGCTGTGCCCCTGTGTGACACCAGCCAGCCGACGCTACAAGCTGTGGTGCTGTGTGCGACCTGCCCTGCCCTGCCCTGACCCGCCCCCTGCAGGCGTCGCCTTCCACCTGAGCTTGGAGGAGGGCCAGCAGTCGCCCCACCGGCAGACCCTGTACGACATGCTGCGGGCTCAGCTGCACCAGCGCTGACGTGGCACACTTGGGCAGGGCAGCAGCGCTGTGGGGGCACCAGAGAGAAGCCAGCGGCGGTGTGCCAGACGTTTAACGCCACGCTGCTGGCTCAGCTGCGCGGGGGCCGCTGACGTTGCGCCGGCAAAACGAGCGCTGATGTGGCGTTTGAAGAAAGCGGCACTGCCTGAGAGTGGCAGTTGCTGCTGTCAGCAGGCCAGGCAGACAGGAGCTGGCAGGCAGCAGCTGGAGCTGTTGCACCAGGGCAGCAGGCAGTAGCTAAAAAATGCTCAACATTGTTTGCATGCGTGTTTGAATGGGGTTGCTTGGGATACAGCACTGAAGTGACATCGTGACGTGATCTGACTGTACTGTGAGCAAGGGGGCATGGGCAATTCCAGGCACGCAATGGGTCTGGTGGCCCGGGGAGCAGCGCTCGGGACAGATCCAAGACCAGGACGGCCGCATTGCTGCCTTGTACAGCCGGCCCTCGGCTGCCTCTCCTCGGCTTGTGGGACTGCCCAAATGCGACCCAAATGTGACCTTGCCTCATAAAGTCTTGTGCGCCACTCACCTGTCGGCAGCGGGCTGGCTGCTTGACACCCGGCCACCCCGCCCCAACCCAACGAGGGAGTGTCGACTTACAGAGAGAGCGGAGCGGCGGAGTAGGAGCAGGAAGTGGCGACAGGCAATGGGGGGAAGGCAAACAGCTGATGAGCAAGCAAGCGGGGAGATGAAAGCGGCGGGAACTGATACAATAATTGCAGTGCAAATCGGCAACGAGGCGGGGTGACAGTAACATTGAGAGACCCAGGCGGGTTCGCTGGACAGCCTGCCAGCTGTGCAGCCAGCCGCGTTCCTGGTGCCAGCTGCCCATAGCTGCGGGGCCAATGGCGCCCTCACCCAGTCGCCCTAATCGTAACCACCCAGACTGATTCAAGTTAAGACGTGGGACGCGGGGCCACTTGCCTCCTCTTTCTTTAGGTGAGCAGGTACAAGAGACCCATGTGTTTCACACCCGCTTGGCCCCCTCATTGTCCAGCCGCACCACTTTTGCCGAGTTCACCTCCAGTTGGCCTGCCGACTTGAAGGCAGCCACCATGGCCGCCTTCACGCGCTCCCCCACCTGCGCAGGGAGGCGGGCAGAAGGGGGAAGGTGCGGGGGAAGAGGTGAGGCAGGCAAGTCAGTGGCCGCCTTAATGCAGGGCACATGGGGTGCAGCGCGGGGCAGGGGGGTGGCAGCGCAGGGCCCCGGGGCGCAGCATAAGGCACAGGGCTGAGGCACGTGGGCAGGCCGGGCCGTGCGTCCTTGCTGCACAGCGCCTTGCCCTGCCTGGGCCCACGCACTGCTGCACGACGTGGCAGGGCATGACGTGGCATGACATGGCGCCACCTCACCTCTGGGTCCGACACAATGGCTACAGCGGTGGGGCCCGCGCCGCTGATGGTGCACCCGTAGGCACCTACGGCAGTGAAGAAGCAGGGAGGGGTTGGCAGGACGCGGGCCAATGAGTGTAGGCTGAGCACAGGCTACGTTGCATGCACGAAGCTGCCTGCACTGTGTCAGCATGCTCCCTGCAGCCGTGCAGCCGTGCAGCCCTCTGTGACCGCCCAAAGGCGTGGAGCACGCCACCCTTGCTCAGCTGCGCAGCTGAACCCAACCCCAGCTGCCCACTGCAACCTGCGGTTACCTGGTGCACCTGCATCGCGCCCAGCTTCACTCAAGCACTGCCCTGCAGCCTGCGCCTCTGCCTGCCTCCCTGCCTCCATCCCAACGCTTGCCCATTTGCCGCGCTTGCCACCCACGATTCCAATACAGCACCCCTCCCTCCCTTACCCTCCCCTCCTAAGCACACGCAGTGTGCCACCCACCTGCCGCGTGCGCCGCCTCCTTGACAGCCTGGAAGCCGGGGATCAGTGGTCCCCGCACCGGCTCCACAATGGCGTCGCTGTCCAGCGCCTTGCCGATGAGGGCGGCGTCGCCCGTCAGGATGCCAGCCACCAGGGAGCCGCCCATGGCGCAGTTGTTGATGACCTGTGGGAAGGCAAAAGGTGAGGCGAGACGAGCGGGTGAGGCAAGAGGGGGAGGAAAGGGCGAGGATGCCGCGTACCAGGCAGCTGCCCATGGCGCAGTTGTTGATGACCTGCCGACATGGGGTTGGAAAGCGGAGCAGGCCGAGCAAGAGTGGGCGGACATGCTGGAGGCTGGGGAGCCGCCCAGGGGGCAGGTGTTCATCATCTGATCTGGCGAGGGGCGGGAGGAGTGGCATTGCATACACACGCGCCCACCTGCTTCATGGGTATCTCCTTGGGCAGCACCGCCCGCATCTCTGCCGTGGGCGCCTCAAAGCGCGGGTTCACCAGCACAAACCAGAGGTCGCCGGCAAAGGGCAGGCGCTGGATGTCCAGCGGGTCGCAGCTCCTGCCATGTGTGTTTTCAGGGGGAGGGGGTGGAGAGGGGGAGAAGGCGGGAATACGAGGGCTTGGGTGGATGGGCAGCGGCGGGTGGAGAGGGGGAGGAGGGGGCCACGGAGCAGCGGGCGGCGGCAAGAGGGCAGGGCCCACCAGCCCGTCCAGCCCTGAGCACCAAACGCACCTGATGAGGATATAGGCCCCCATCAGGGCAAGGGTACTGCTCAGCCTAAGACCCCCCTTAACCACCTGCCCACCCACCAGCCAACCCAGGTCACCAAGCCCACCTGATGAGGATGAAGCCCCCCATGAGTGCGGGCGCAATGTTGTCTGCATGGTAACCGCTCACCGCCGCCTCGCTGGCCAGCCCCGCATAGATCAGCTTGTCCTTGCCAACTGGGCAGCCAAAGAGCGAGTTGACTGCCCAGGCGGCGGCCGCTGCCGACGCCGCGCTGCTGCCCATGCCAGACCCCAGCGGGAGGCCCTTGTGCAGGCGGAGGCTGACGCCGCAGGAGGGCGCAGCGCCCAGCAGCTTCAGCGTCTCAATGGCCGCGATGCCTGCAAGCGACGGGAGGGCGGCGGCGGGCGGTGGGTAGAGCGGAGGTGGGAAAACGGGCACGCGACCAGCTGCTTGAGCATGGGGCCCGGCGCCTGCGGGAGGGCGGGGCGGCACCACGGGTGGGTGGGGGAGGATGGCAATGGGCTGAGGGGACTGCACCCAACCCTCTGTCCTGTCCCTGCCTGCCTGCGAGAGTGCCTGCCTGTGTGAATGCCAACCCACCCCACCGTTGTCATACCACTCAATGCCTGCCTGCCTTGCCCGCACTGCCTGCCGCATGTCTGGTGCCTCCCGGCTCTGCCGCCCGCCAATCCCCTGCCCCCTCCCTCACAGCATACAAGGAAGAGGACGCAATTGAACGAAGCCACACATCCACGCCTGCACCGGGCCCCCTCACCCACGCAATTCTTGGGCGCATCCAGGCTCAGCCGCCCGCCGTCGCCCACAATCGACTCAATCACCACCTCCCCCGGCCGGTCCGGCAGCACAGTGGCGGTCACCACGTCGCCCTCGCCCTGCGCACAGAAGACAACAGAGGGGGAGTAGAGTACAGATGCGGGTGGGCTGGCGTGTGGGGCTGCTGACAGAGCTCGAGCAGCAGCAGCTGGCAACGGCTGGACCGGCAGTATGGCCGGCGCTGAGAGCCCGCCCCAGCATGCTGCACAACAGATGCCGCGGTTTGGACCTGCATGCCAGCTGGCTGACTGCACCGCACCCTCCTAGCTTCCCAGGGTGTTGGCACATGCCGCTGCGCCGCCAGTGCAGAAGCGCCGCCAGTGCCGCTGCCAGTGGGCAAGGGCGCCAAATTGCCTGGCTGCGTGGCTGCCTGCTGCATGCGCAACTCCTACCCTCAAGCTGCCCATCACAGTTGTTATTGCACCCCCACACGTGGCCCCCGCACCTCCACGGCGCAGCCCATCCAGTCAAAGCCGGGGCCCAGGTTGGCGACGGTGGCGGGCGCAAACGCCGCCGCCTCCGTCTCCACCGGATCGATGTACACCTTGCCCTGCCCGCTCACAGGTGCCGCCCGGCACACATGCCGAGCCGCGGCGGCCTGCCGGGGCGCCCGAGCAGCAGCAGGCGCCCGAGCTTGGGAGGTGGACAAAGACATGCACCGCATGGTGCTGCGCCGCGTCACCGATGGGCGATTGACTGCTGTGGTATGTGGGCAGACGTGCTAGACGACGCTGGCGTGCCAGCCGGCAAAGTGCTGGTTGCGCACACAGCTGCGTGCAATTTCAGAACTCTGCTGTAAAGTGCTGGTTGCGATGGTAAATGCTGGGGCGGGTATAGAGGCTGTTGGACGACATCTGCATTTCTGCTGAGCTGGCGGAAGTGAAGGCGCGCCCGCTGGCCTTAGGTGAGCCAGGCGTCACGCTTTCGAGGCTTTAGGCTGTGCTGTGTCACTAGAACCTATCTGTAACTCTCTTTCTCGCTTTGGATCTGTTTGAAGCAGCCAATTCCCGCCATGGAACACTCCACCCACGACAACGCTGCGCACGGAGACCCGCATTCTCCGGTTGGCGCACATTCACATTCTTTGATGGGCTTGGAGTGCGACGGATCCATCAGCGCAGACCGCAAGGGCACCTGGAAGGGTGAGCTCCTGCAGCTGCTCAGGCCCACTGCACTTCCTGGGCCCTGCCGTCCTGCATTAATTTGCATTTCAACCCACGAAGAAGCAAAACGAGGCTTCGAGGTTGTTTTGGGGGTGAGCGGGGAGGACTCGAGTTGTACACGCCGGCCGCCACGGTTTTGCGGGCTGGGCCCCTTGGCGCAAGCGCATGCTGCTCCAAGGCAAAACCAGCGCTGCAAGGGAGAGGCAGGGGGGCCACAGCAAGGGGCG
Organism: Micractinium sp. NFX-FRZ; assembly: GCA_029339195.1. NCBI lineage: Eukaryota > Viridiplantae > Chlorophyta > Trebouxiophyceae > Chlorellales > Chlorellaceae > Micractinium > Micractinium sp. NFX-FRZ. Next base: position 61,751 of record JAPTJF010000273.1, read on the forward strand.
CCAACTGGTGGCAGCTAGTCCCGGCGCCCTGCTGCCGCACGCCTGGCCACCGCTGTGTTTTGATGCGAAGAACCTTGATTCAGTTTCTGCTTCGCCTTCGCCTTCTGCATGGGTGCCTTGATCAAAGTAGTTTGCTGACATGCAGCAGCAAGACGACCAGTGAGCACACCTGGATTTGCTAGGTATCCACTACCCGCCGCCGCCCCGCGCAGAGCGCGCTGGCGCTCCGACCTGCCCCTGCTGCTGACCCCACCAGGAATGCAGCCCCTGGTAACCCACCCTGGGAATGCGGCCCCTTCCAGGATGCAGGCCACGAAACAACTGAGCACCTCGCTGCATATACTCGACCCACCGACTGTGCGCGCACATCGTCCCCCTCCCCCGGGCCCGCCTGCCACACCTCCCCACCCCCTCACTCTCGACACACCCGCCCCGCTCTTTCCCAGCGCGCACCCCGCCCCCAACTCCCCGTCCATCCCAACCCTGTCCTGCCCTGTCCTCACCCCCCCGCCCCGCAGGCCACGTGTACCCCGGTATCGTCTTCATACTGTGGGGCGCCTGGTGGGCATACAACACGGCAGCCTACTGCCTGTGGCGGTCGGCGCGGCGGCCCTACCGCGGGCGCGCGTGGTACCCGTTTGCCGCCGCCGGGCGCTGGCTGTGGTACCTGGAACCTGTGCTGAAGCTGGCGGTGCCGGCGGTGGCTGTGTCGCTGGAGCTCTTCCTGGACCACAATTTTCAGTACCGGTGAGAAGCGTGGAGTGAGTTTGAAAGGGCAGGGAGGAGCCCAGGCCAGCATGCTGGAGCATGTGGGCAGGCCTCCGGAGCAAGAGGCATGCATTGGCAGGAGGCTGGAGGCAGGAGGCTGGAAGACGAGGAATGGATTTGTCAGGAGTTGGCTGGGTGCTGTCGGCGCCGGCAGCGGCCCCCCTCCTGGCAGACGGCGCTGGCGACTGTCTGCGCTCGCCCCCGCCCCCTGTGCATTGGTCAGCCCCACCAACCTGACCCCGTGCCCCAGGCCCTCCACTCACGCATCTCATGTCCCGCCTGCCGCAGCTACTTGTACTGCCCCGAGGGCACCAAGCACGCGGGCCGCTTTGCGATGAGCCACATGAACAACTGGCAGCATGCCCTGTCCTACCCTGCTTTTGTGCTCTCCGGAATCGTCGACCTGGCGTCCCTCCTGGTGCCCTTGCCGCCCGGCACCAGCCAGGTGCGTGGTTGGGTGTATCCATCAGCTGGCAGGCTGGAGGAATGCAGGCTGCCAGTTGATGTTTGGCAGGCAGGCAGGCAGGCAGGTACATGCTGGCACTAGACGGATTTGCTACAAGGGGCTAGATGCACCCCAGGGGCCTGCCTGGCCTGTGCTGCGTGTGCCCAGCTAGGTTACCTCGCTCGCAGCCTTCACTTGCTTCCAGGCATGCAGCTGCTTGCCCGCCTGCCTGCCTGTCCCCCACCTGCCCCTGCCTCTTCCTCGCATCCTCAGGCAACACTTGCCTCTGCCTGCCCTCCACCCCCACTCTGCAGGCCGTGCTGGGGTCCGCCTTTGCCTCCTCCTGCTTCATCATGTTCACACACGAGAAGCACGAGGCGCAGGTGAGGCGCTGCGATTGGTGGCTCGATTCACTGTTCAGACTGTCAACAAACGTCGCTGGGTGCTAAATTGACGCCGGCGAGCCAAGGTGGGAAGGGGCGGCGCACCTCTCACCATATGGACAGCTTTATCACTGTCCCTCCCCTGTCCCACGCACACACACCTTGCATCGCAGGACAAGGCGGTGCACTGGCTGCTGGCCGTGGCCATGCTGCTCAGCACCGTGAGCGTCTTCTGGGAGATGGCAGCGCGGCGCAGCGTGCTGGCGGGGGCCGCCAAGTCAGCGGCCCTGGTGCTGCAGGGCGCCTGGCTCGTGCAAATAGCGGCGGTGGAGTTTGAGGGTGAGGCTGGGTGCAGGGCGGCAGGGCGGGGGCCAGGGAGGGGCTGGCGGGGTTTGGACAAAGCGGGGGGTCAGGGCGGAGGAGGCGTTGGTCACATGCCTCCAATGCTCGCCAGTCACTGTTACCCCCTCCCCCCCTCCCGCCTTCACCCCTGGTCCTCCTCTGCACTCCGCCCCCGTCGGAGCACAGCGCCTTCCCGTCGGTGCCATGCTTGCCTTGAGCGTGCTTTTCAACCTGCTTTAAGCCTCCCCTCCTGCCCTCCTGGTCTTCCCTCCTCTGCAGACCGGCCCCAGTGGAGCACCGACCACCCCGGCGGCGCCATGCTTGCCCCCGCCATCTTCACCTTCATCGCAGTCGCCGTCCTCGCCTGCCTCCTGGCTGCCTACGTCCTGCTGGTGCTGCTGAAGCAGAGCGGCCTGCTGCGTAGCCCCCCGCTGGCGCTGGCGGAGGACGACGGCAGCGACGGCGGGCAGGAGGAGGAGCAGCAGGTGCGGGTGCTGTGCAGCAGGGGTGGGGTTCTTGAAAGGGGGTGCTTGAGGGGCAGGCTGGCGCTCAAGGGAGCAGGCGCCGGCGTGTGCGCGGCGGGACTACCTGCGTGCTCATTTTCTTTGCTCCCTAAAAGTCTGGCTTCTGCTGCTACCAGAAGCAATAGTGTTGCTCGCCGCCAGGCAGCCTCCAGGCTTGGCCAGCCCCACCCGGCCGCCCACCTCGCCGCCCATTTGCCACCCCCATGTCACCACCCTGCCCGCCCCCCGCCCCCTTGCTGCTGCAGCTGCACCGCTATCGGCGGCAGGACCCCCACCCCCATCGCTACGACTCTGCCCACCATTCAGAGGCTGATGCTGACCTTAACGACAGCATGGTACTGCTGGGCAACTATGGTACTGCCGACGCCTCCCTGAAGCACGCTGCTGGCGCCGGCGCCGGCGGCGTCGCCCCCTTTCAGATCTCCCACTCCCGCTCCGACACCGCCGACGCGTATGTGTGAGGCCAGGCATTGCCTGCACAAGTGGGGCTACCACTCTCCTTGCACGTTAGAGGCTACCGCCAACCTGTTGTGGAGCTGTGGGACTGTGGCCCCGGCGGCATGCCGTGCGGGCCAGTGGCATCAGGCGGGCCGGCAGGCTGGCGGGCCGGGCCTCCTGTGCTCAACTCTCCAGACTTGCCCCCATCTTAGCCAGTGGCCTCCTTGTTGTGCACTCTGCTAACTTATCTGCCTCTCATCGTAGCGGCAAGGCGCCTGCCTGCCTGCTGTTGCCATTGCACCGCCTGCATGCCCTCCCATCTCGCCGCACACTCCCCGTCTCAGGAAGCTCCGCATGCCCTCCCATCGCACCGCGCACTCCCCATCCTAAGGGGCCCTGCATGCCCTCCCAGCGCACCGCACACTTCCCCTCTCACTGCCACCACCCCCTTTCATTGCCTCGGCCTATGCCAGCAAAGCTTGCATGCATGGACACTCGCACAGTTGAAGAGCGGATCGATACCAAACCTCCGGCCCCTCGACACCCGCAATACATTCTTCCAGCTGTGCCCCGCATCCCAGCCAAACCAAACACCGCCACGGCCGTGCCCGAGCCTACCTGGCCGGTGGCACACTCGCACCGTCTCCCGCTGTCTCGCTCCTGCTGCTTCAAACTGGCGGGGTCCAGCAACTTGTACGCATTTTTCTCATCAAGACGCACCACACACCATTTCATTTGCACCACACTAGCGCCTACCCTCCCCCACCCCCACCCACCCCCACTCATCCACACCCACACGTACACACCTCACGTCATGCCCTTCTCCATGACCCCCCTGCATCGGCTGCCGTGAGCGCGCCACGATAAATAGATGCCCACCCATCCCTGCCCTGTCCTGCACCCCCGGACGCCTGCCTGCCTGCCTGCCGCGATGGCTGGCTGGCGGCTGTTGCGCCTTTAGTGGACCCAGGCTCCTGTGCCACCTCATATGCTCATGTGCTCGTGTACTGCCCGCCCATTTATTCCCTTGCTTGCATGGCCACCCTTGGTTTCATTCAGCGTGCAGTGTGCCGCGCTTTCCGCCTCAGCAAAAAGAGCATGCCGGCTCATCCTGGCAACACCGCCTTCAGAGGGAGGCATTTTAATCGATCGACTGATTGCTGCTTCATGCCTTGCAGTGGGTGCCTATCCACTGGCTTCATATGTGCCTTTGCTTCCCCTATCCCCCCACTTGGCGCTTATATATTTGCTAGGTCCCATACATGTACAGTGGCCTCCCTCAAACTTGCGAAACATAGGGAGAGCAATACCTGCCGCCACCATCTGCCGCACTGTCGCTAGGGGCAGGGCACGGCGCAGGCATTCTGCAGCACCGGACAGGGGAAGACCCTGCAGCATCTGGGAAGTTTTTCATTGAGTACAGCGCCTGCACATCATTCAATCAGGCAAATAGGAGCAAACAGGATGTGCGGGGAGGGCAGTGGGCATGCGCTGCGGGTAGTGGCCCACGGAAGTCGGTGGGTCGAGACAAGTGTGCATCTTTCGACCAACCCCAAAGTACACTGTGCTGCGTCAAGACAGAACCCTCGGCACAACTACAATGCCGAGTCTCATGCTGCCCCGTCATTGATGGGGTCACCTTCACAATGAAAGTCCCTACCACATCACGGCCGCCGCTGCCACCGCTGCCACATCACCTCCCCGGCCCCGCCAGCCTGTGAACTGACCCGCCCGTGGCCACAGGATCGCAATTTCCGCCTGTTGGTCGGATTATATTCAATACTTCAGCGACAATGGCGTGTGCAGCGAGCCTATGCCGGCCTGCCCCCGCGCTGCGGCCGCAGGCCCGCAGCCAGCGTATGGCGACAGCTCGAAAGCCGGTGGGTGTCCCGCCAATGCCGATTGCCTAGGCTTACGAGCGGCGCCCTGCTGGTGGAAGGTCGAGTGCAGTGCTGCCCGTTTCCCCTGCCGCAGGCGCTGTCGGTGCGCTGCTCTGCCACGGCCGCCGCGGAGGAGCTGCCCAAGAGCCTGCAGAGCCTGGTCCAGGCCTTCCAGGCAGTGCCCGACCCCATGGCGGTGCGTCGGCGGCGGCACCTGGTGGCATCGGCTGCACTTCTACTGCCTAGAAGCTGGGCTCACAAGCGCTGCTGCGCGTGATTGTGGTAGTTTGTTACGGCAATCACATGGCACAGACATCCTGGTGCCGCCCTAGGCCACCCAGCCCGGCCTGCCTCCTGCCTGCGCCGCCGCTGTGCCGCCCGTCGATCCACCCACCCCACCCACCCCTCCCGCCGGTGCTTCCTTGCCCCTGCCATGTGCAGCGCTACAAGCAGCTGCTGTTCTACGCCACCAAGCTGCAGCCCTTGCCGTCGGAGGCGCACACGGATGAGAACAAGGTCAAGGGGTGCGTGTCGCAGGTGCGTCTTTTCCTGCTTCCTGTTGCTGCGTGAGGGGTGGAGAGGCAGGGGCAAGCGGCTTGCTTGCTTGCTTGCTTGTTTTAATTTGCGCCCAGTTTTTGTTTCAATGGCTTGGTCAGGGGCTGGGGTGGGAGCGAGGACGGGCAGGCTGAGCCAAGCTGGCAGGTGGCAAAGCACGGGACTGGCGGCTGGCCGGATGCTGTGCCGACAGGGGCCGTACCTGGCACGCTGGGCAGAGGAAGCCACTGGCGGCATCCACTACTTCCTGGTCTGCGCCAGTCCCACCCGCGCCGCGCCCACCTGCCCTGGGCTTTGGAGTTTCACACCCCTGGGGCCCTCCCCTCCCGCTTCACGAGGCGCTGACCTGCCCTCCTGGACCGCTGTGCCCCACTTGTGGCGCGCAGGTGTGGGTGTCGGCAGAGCTGGAGGGCGGCAAGGTGATGTGGCGGGCGGACTCTGACTCTCAGCTGACCAAGGTACGCAGCGAGGCGGGGTCAGGGTGGTGGGCGGGGGGTGGCTTTGTGAAGGCTAAGTGCGTGTGGCGTGTGATGTGGAAACAGAGCGTGCGCCCCCAGCTCCCCCTGCTGTCTGGCCAGGGGCAGCAGGGTGGGGCGAGGCAGGGCAGCACTTGAGCAGCGGAGCCATGGGGGTGAGGAGAGGCAGCGGGGAGGCGGGAAGCACGTGAGCAGGGGATCTCTGGGGCAGCAGGTGCTCTTCAGCCCTGCGGATCCAGGTAGGGAATCTCTGCTGCTGGCGGGTCGCTGGGCAAGGCGCCACTGGCTGGCAGCAGGCCCACGTGCGGCTGCTGGGTGCCTTCCCCTTGCCAGGCACATGCCTGTGCCTGTTCCGTAGGCAGTCGCAGCCACATTTTGAATACTCTGCGGTGCGGCCCGCCAGCCGCCGGGAGCTGCACATGCTCCCCCCGTACTGCCAACACTGCCCGCCCCCGCCCCCGGGCCCCTGCCCTCTGTGCCCCTCCTGTGCAGGGCTTGGCGGCGCTGCTGGTGCAGGGCCTGAGCGGCCTGGCTCCCGACGAGATTGTGCGTGTGCCCGCCGACTTCATCACGCAGCTGGGCCTGCAGCAGAGCCTCACGCCCTCACGCAACAACGGCTTCCTCAACATGTTCAAGCTCATGCAGGCAAGCCGCGTGCGCACTGCAGCGTGCACCCCACATCCTCTGCTTGTGCACCTTCTGGACTGTATCCCTGCCTGCCCCCCTCAACGTATCCTGACTAAGGCGGGCACGGTCTCTCTAGTTGCAATGCCCTGACATGTTCAACCTCTTGCCTGCAAAAGAGGGGCACATGGGGCTGTGACTGCGCCATTTTTTGCCAGGGACGGTTTGCAACGCATTGCTGTGCCTGTGCATCTACCGCGTCCGCTTACGAGCTGGCAAAGCTGCAGGCTCACACAAGCGGCTGGTGTTGCAGCGTTGGCCCCGTGGGCTGCCCGCTTCTCACCCGCCTGGAACCCCGCCTGCTACACCCCCGGCCCCTTGGCCCGGTGCAGAAGAAGGCGCTCGACATCTACATGCAGCAGGCCGGCGGCAGCGACGACGAAGGCCCCTCCGGGGCTTCGGACGCCGCACAGGCAGGGCTGGGCGGCGGCGCTGCGGCCGCTGCGCAGGCTGCCGCCGCGGCGGGCAGCAGCAGCAGCGAGGCAGGCAGCGGCAGCAGCGAGGGCAGCGCGGAGAGCAACACGCCCGTGGCCGACAGCATGAAGCGCAAGCTGGGCGCTGAGCTGGCGCCGCTAAAGCTGGACATCATTGACAACAGCCACCAGCACGCGGGGCATGGGGGTGAGTGGGTGGGTTGTCAACTGCTGAGAAGCACTGCAGTATGGGAGGCATGGGAAGGGATGGAGTGGAAGCAAGGGGCAGCACGGGGGCAGACCAGGGGTGCCGGGGCCAGCCTGGCAGGCGGGTGGGGGCGAGCAGGCTGGCGGCAGGCAGGGGGCATTCCGGATGCTCGGAAGGTGCACCAGGGCATCTCCTCTCCTTCTCTGGGCACAGGCTGGCAGTTCAAGCAGTGCACGGCAGCGGAGGGCGCTGCCGTGCACTGCTGCAAGCAACCAAGGCCATCCGTCGTGCCTGCTCTCACCCTCTACCGCTCCTGCCCAGTTACCAGCCACTTGCTCCGGTACTGCTGCTTACTGCGGCAGCGTGAGCTACAGCAGCGGGATGCCTGCCATTCCCCTTCTGCACACTCACTCTCGCCAACCTCTTACCTCGTGCACCCCTTTTGCCGCAGGTTACCGCGGCAGCGCGAGCTACAGCGGCGAGACGCACTTCACCATTGAGGTGGGGGCCAGTAGGTGCTTGTGGGTGCTGCACGTTCCCAGTCCCGGTGGCTGACCTTGTCAGTATCCATGTGACTCAGTCTTGTGAATGCTCGCGCTGGGCGGCAAAGTTCCCTGGCACTTCCCTTGTTCATGCCCTGAGCATGGCGTTGTGTGATCAAGACGTCGACACTTTTCCATTTTGTCGGTTGCAGGTGGTGTCCCCCCGGTTTGAGGGCCTCACCTCCATCAAGCGGCACCGCCTGGTGTACGGCATCCTGGAGGAGGAGCTGCGCAGCCCCGTGCATGCGCTGAGCCTCATCACCAAGACGCCCGCAGAGGCGGGCATGGCCTGAGCGCCGTGCTGCAGAAATTTATGCCAGGAGCTGCATGATTGCGACGACGGCCGCCTAGATGGGCATGGCCTGAGAGCTGCACAGCATGCACAACGCAGCGACCACTGCGTTCAAGCAGCTGTCCTGTACCGCGCTGTCCCCGGTTGACTTGCTGCTTGCTCCACTGCAGCCTGTGCTGCGCCTTTGCTAGTGTGCCCATTGGCTGCACCAAACACCTCCTCGCCCTGCTGTTGCTGCTCCATTATTGTCCCCTGGCCCCTTTCATTCTCACAGCATTCCCGCGCCCCCCCGCCCCCCGTTCCTGTCCGACCTTGCACGCTAAACGCAACCCCTCACGGCTCATTCGCAGCATCTGCTGGCTTATTCTGCCGCACCACGAATGCACCTTTTCTGTGTGCATCATTAATTAATTGTGACGCCAGGCAGCAAGCGTCGAACAATTCTCAGGGATGTGGGGACGCGGTGCGAGCTGGCGCCAGCTCACCTCCATGCCCGTGTACAGCTTGATCATGCAGGGCTGGTCTGCAGTGTGCAGATCACCATCCCCGCCCTGCGCCAGCGGCACCTCGGGGACAGCCTTCTGCGGCAGCGAAGCAAGGGCGGACACAGATGGACGGCGGCGGTTGGCGCGGCAGGCGGCGGCAAGCTCAGCCCGCTGGCTGCGAGGCCCCAATTCTTGAACTCACCCGGTCCACGGTTGCCCGGGTTCTGTCACGCAAGGGTGCGGTGCAGCTGGAGATAGGAGAGAGTTGAGGACGCCGCTGCCGCCGTAGCGCCCCTCCCGCCTGTTTGCGCCTGTACTTTCGGAACTGCAACTTATTTCTTTCCAGCATCCTGCTTCAATCCCCTGCTCCTTTCTGAGAAGTCATTCTGTACCAGATTGATGCATCATCGGGGCAAGGAGCCATGATCACTTTCAAGTAGCATGCTCTGTGTGCCAGCACCAGCCGCTTGCCGCCGGTGTTGCCGCCTCTGCAGCCCGGGCCTTCGGCACGCCCAATCCTCTCCTGTCTGATCCATTACCGGCCGGCTCTCGGCCGCGCATCTTGTTCGTCCGTAGCTGGGGAACAGCCTTCTGCGGCGGCTGTAGCTTTGACCGGTGGCGGCGGGAGCTTTCCACCTGGGCGCCGGCCAGGCAGCTGCGGCGGCAGCAGACCAGCGCGTGGCCTCATCCCTGTGCGCTGCTAGCTCTAGCATTCACAAACACGCCGTTTCGGAGCCAGCTGAAAAAAGCACAGCACAGCAAAGCCAGTCCTCCGGAGGACTCCACCCCAAGAAAAGTCCGCACACTAGCGGTAGCGGTAGTGGGCACCACCTCTCACCCCGTCCCTCTGATGGCTTCCACGGCATTGTAGGACAGGTAAACAAGGCACGCGCGGCGGGGGTTGCTCAGGTGCAGTCTCGCCATGCTCATGTTTCTTTGCCAGGGTCAGTTTCCTTGCCAGGGGTGACTAGTGCGTGCTGATTATGCCACCTGCTGAACGCCGAGGGACCTTCTGAGGGGCATGCCGCGCCCGCCGCCGCCGCCGCCGCCTGCCGCCGCTCCCGCAGGATGGCGATCCAGCAGTGGGCGCAGCTGGCACTATTGCCCGGTGCGGAGGACGCGAGGGTCGCTTATGGCGAGATGGCACAGCGGATACTAGCAGAGCAGCAGGCCGCAGGGGGGGGCGCAGCAGCGCCGGCTGTGGCGGCACGGGCGGCGGCAGACCGCCCGCCCCGGCCCCCACAGCAGCCCCCCAGCCCGCCAGCCAGCCAGCCCTCCAGCCCTCCAGCCTTGCAGCAACAAGAGAATACCAGCTGCGACGCTGCAGTGGCACAGGTAGTGCAGGACGGGTACGACCAGGGGCAGCTTGTCAACGGCGAGCAGCTCGAGGAGGGGCATGTCGAGTCCCGGTTGCAGCAGCAGCAGCAGCAGGGGCAGCAGCAGGAGCAGCCAGTTGGGCAGCTGGAGCGGCAGCAGGAGGCGGCAGCAGGAGGCGGCAGCAGGCGGCGGCGAGGCAGCCGCGCAACCTGCAGCGCTGCCACAGCCCGTGTCCACCCAGCCCGCAGCCGCACAGCACGCAGCCCCCCAGCTGACCCTCCTGGTCTCCCCACAGCCCCAACGAGGCACTGCGGGACACTGGGTGCGTGAGGCGCTTGAGAAGCGGTGGCAGCAGCAGCGGGGTTGCGGATACCTGTATCGGGAAGTCTTTAGGACGGACTCCCCCAGCGGTCCTGGCAGCGAGCAGGGCGGCAAGCAGGGCGGCAAGCCTGCTAGCCGGCCGCCGAAGCAGCCCGCTAGCCAGCAGCGCAGCAGCAATGGTGACAAGATGTCGGAGGTGGCCATGCCATGGGCGAAACCTGAGCCCGAGAATAGGTGAGTGGGCAATAATGGGGGATTGGTATTGTGGTTGTGATGATGTGCGTTGTGTGCTGCATACTACGCTAGGTGCGATGTGGTGCGCCGCTCCCTGCTCTGCTCTGCCGAGCCGCGCACTTGTGCTGTGGTAACGGCGAGTTGTGCTTGTGGTATGTACAACAGTCTGCCTGTCCACATGCGTCCCCCTCCCTTCTTTACACTTGCCCACCCGCAGGCACATTGCCAACTGCACTGGGGCAGCAACGGCAGCAGCAGGCGAGCTGGTGCCTCCCTCTGGCTCTTCAGCGGCGGCAGCAGGAGCAGGCGACGAGCTGGCGCCCCCCTCTGGCGCCGGCACGCTTAGCACGGATGCTGCTGCGGTGAGAGGGTGGGGCCTGTCGAGTGTTGAGCGCGTGCGCCAGCGTCAGCTGCCAGCTTGCTGCCGGTGTGCGTGGTGTCATAACACCGCTCTCTTCTGTCATGTGCTGTGCTGGTGCCTGCTGCTCCTCAAAACATCTGAGCCTGCCGGTGACCCCGGTCTTCCCCACCAACCCGCCCTTAGGGGCCCCAGCCATCCTCCTGGCCTGCCACGAGTTTAGTTCCCTTGGCCTTGCTCTGGGTCACCTTGCCCCTGCACCCTCTGCCTACCCGCCCCCTGCTGCACAGTGCAAGGCTGGTGGACCAGCCAAGGATGCCACCCGCTCTGGGCCCTCCCCCGCTGCTCACCTCCTCTGCCCGCCTGCCAGCCCGCCGCAAGTGCCCTGCAGGCCCGCTGCCCCTCCCTGACCTCCACCAAGGCACGTGCAAAGACTGCGGCCCCTTCTGCGGCGCCCCGTCCCACCCCGCCGGACCAGGAGCGCGCACCGGCTGCCAAGGTGGACAACGACCACTCAGGTGGGTGTGGCGGGGACATCTGCGCGGGTACAGTGGCCTGGGTATTATCAGGTATTGGTTCCGGGGGTGAGGTGGGCTGGCGGTGTGGCGGCAAGGACATGGCATCCGCCCAGCATGATACAGCACTATGGTGGCAGCAGCAGCAGTGGCAGCGGCGCCAGAGGGTCGGTTTCCAGAACAAGGCAACAGTTGGCCTGCCTTGTCTGCCCGCCTGCCAGTCAACGACTACTTGTTCGTGTGCATCTCCCGTACCCCTGCAGACACGTCGGGACGTGCTGCGGTGCCGGCTGTGGGTGAAGTGAGTGGCAGCGACGCCGCGCAGGTAAGATGCAGCTGTAGAGCAGACATGGGGACGCTGGCTGACTTGAGGGAGGCCGGAAGGCGCGGTGTCTTATATTGGCACGTAAGACCTCAGCAGGTCAACCTTCAATGCTGCTGCGCCTGCCTATCTAAGCGGGAGCAGGATATTGGGGCTTTTTGAATGCACATAACAAGGTTGTTGCAGGTGACACCCACGGCCGGCCTGCCTTGGCATCATCTGCTCGTTGAAAGGTCTGGTTGCGTGTTGAAAGGTCTGGTTGCGTTGTTCCCTCGGGACCTGACAACCAATAACTGACTAGGGCCATGCTTTGTGCCGTGCAGTTGTACCGACACCCCTTGCCCTCCCTACTTGTCTCTTCCGTTGCTGCAGGCTCACAAGCGCACTCGTGGCGCCGCCCCGCAAGCCTCGCAACAGGCGGTGCCGGCTGTCGTCAACCGTGGTGGAGTGGTGCAGGTGGGAGGGCCAGTGGTGACAGTGGCAGGCTAGCTACATAGTGGGTGCGGACGAGCGCTTCAGCCAGGGTTGGCGCATGCTGGGCATGCCTAATGCTCAAGTTTTCTGTGCGTCATCCGTCTTGCTGGCCATCCCTGCCGTGCATGCTCCTCTTTTATCCTTATGCTCTTCCATACGCTTTCTGCTCGTGCCCCTATGCCCCGCAGGCCCGCTCCTCCCACGCCTCTGGACAGGCATCTGCAGTGGCTGCCGCCTTGGGGCAGGCCACCACAGCGGCTGTTGAGGTGGACCAGGGCAGTGCAGGTGCGCATGTGCGAGGGGAATGGGGCCCGTGAGGCAGCGGCGAGCGCTGTTACTGGCTCTGGCGGTTGGTGCTGGCTGTGTCTCGATGCAGAATGGCACTTGCATCCAAGCACGGCTCCCCAAAGGTAGCCTTCGAGCAACGTTCCCGTGCCTGTTGCTAACACCCTGCGGCATTGCCTCATTTCCCTGTCGCTCTCCTCTATTATGTAGGCACCAAGATGGAGGCGCGTGCCGCAGTGCAGCCCGCCCCGGCCGACAGCGTTGACGGCGGCGCCGGCGGTGCCACTGGCGGCGCGGGTGCTGCTGCTGGTGCTGCTGGTGATGCACACCTGGCAACAACAGGTCGGCACCAACCTGGTTGCTACCTCTCTCCACCGCCGTCTGCACCGTGGAGCGTGCCCAAAGCCCAAGCCGCCCGACACTTGCAAAGCCCACCCAACCCCCGCCCACTCAACCCCGCCCACACCTCCCAGGCCTTGCCTGCCTGCGTGGGCTGCCTGGTTCTCCTGCCCCCGCTGGGTTGCCTGGCGGTGCCGACTGCGTGATTCCTTCCCACCTCGCACACATCAAGTACGCTTGCAGCCTCGGAGAGCGCGGCGGCTTCCAGCCCTGGGCAGGCGGCGCCGCCGGTTGCTGGCAAGCCCGCCGCTAAGAAGGCCAAGAAGGCGGTGGCTGTTACCCTGCAGGTGGGCGGGTTGTCCTTCACTTAGGGCAGCGTTGGATGCGGGCAGTGTGCCGTGGCTCTGCACACAGCAACCGGTTCAGCTTACATACCCGACCACCTTTGTTGGCAGCCTTTTCCCGGTCCTGCTTATGTTGCCATTGCTCTTCCTCACTTGCCAGCCCCTGTGCCCTACGTGCTCCCTCCCTAAGCAGTACTGCGACAATGGGAAGGTGCAGCTGGTGATGGTGCCCCGGGTTGCAAAGAGGAGCCGACAGCAGATGCGGCAGGACAAGGTGCTTGCGTGATGCTTGCCCTGCTCTTGAAGGGAGCATATGACCTGCCCATGCCCTGGGGCGGCACCCTCGTGCCCACTGGCTTTTGCTCTGCCAGTCTGCTCGCTCTCTCACGTTACCCCTCTCTTTGTTCCCATTCTGATCCCCAGCGTGGCTGGCACCCCCGCCCCCGCTACCGCTGGTGCTGTCTGCAGGGTGCCGAGTGTGCGCAGCAGTCGAAGATTGCAGAGGTGCAGATTGCTGCCCACATGTTGCGGACCGGAAAGGACCTGTGCAAGGTACGGTGCAGGGGCATGCGGGGGTGGGGCAGGATGAGGCAGGGGAGCGCTGCGAGTGAGTGGCGTTCCTATGAGTTTGAAGCATGTAGGGTGCCGCTAGCCCGTTGTTTGGACCTTTCTCCTCGCCTCACTAACCCTAGCCTGGCCTGCGCTGCCAGTCCCGGCTGCTGCAGGGCGTACCTGCTGCCGGAGCTGGCGCCGGCACCGCCTCACCGAGCTCCGAGCAGGTATGGTGTTACTGCTGCTGAGGGGCACTGTATGATTGACTGACCTGGTGGGGGCGTTGTTAAGTTGTTATTGCGGCAGGCTGCAGTTTTCAGTCCAGCAAACGGCACGGATGCCTGCCCGCCACCCTGCCTGGTTGCCTGTTAATGTGTCAGCCAAGAGGCGGCGCTTCTGTGTTCCCCGCGTCCTCCAAATCAAGCCCGGCGTAAGCCTTACTATGGCCCACGACGACACTGCCCTTGTGACGTTGACACCAACTATGGCTTGCCCCAGCTTGCATGTTCCCTGTGGCTGCCCCCCCTCCACCACCGCTCGCCCTGCTCTGCTGACGTCAGCAGACGCTATAGCTCTCTCATGGATACATGCATATTGCTGCCCGAACCAGCGGCCAAGGCGTAGCTCTTGTGCACCCCAGCTGCCCCCCTTCCTGGCCAGGGGCAGAGGCAAACCGCCTGATGCCCCCCTTGCTGTCACCCCTGTTGCCCCCCTCAGGGCATCGCCATCGAGGTGAAGACCCTCGCCGGTGGGTAGCAGGGCAGGCAGGGCAGGGGAGGGGGAAGGGGTCAAATGAACAGGCCGGCAGAGGGCTGTGGTGGATGCTGTTATGTAGTCCCGGCATTGTCACCTCGCCACTGCAGCACTACTCGACTCACCTGGACACCGCCTTCGACCCCTTCCCTCCTACAGGCAAGACCATCCCCTTGTCTGTGAGGCTCACCGACACCGTGGAGGCTGTGAAGGGGCAGATCCACGTGAGAGGCGGAATTGGGCAGGGAGAAGGCTTGGGGAGATTGCGGCTGGGATGATGCATGGCCGCTACAGCTTGAGCACACTCCCTTGTATGAGCTCTGCTGTGCTACCACACACACACACATTCCACGCACTGCAGGCCACTGACTGCTGGCATGTCAACACCGCCGTGATCTGGTGGCCCAACTCGCACCGAAGTTTTGCATCCCCGTGCCATCCAACGTGCAGGACAAGGAGGGCATCCCCGTGTACCAACAGATCCTGGCGTACGCCGGCAAGCAGCTGGAGGATGGCTGCACCCTGAAGAGCTGCAGCGTCCAACGGGCGTCTACGGTGTACCTGGTGCTGCGCCTGTGTGGCGGCATGCAGATCTTTGTCAAGACCCTCACGGGTGGGTGGGGCCTTGGTGCTGTGTGGGCAGGTGGGGTTCCAGGCTGGCATGGGGGGCGGTCTGTTCACTATGAAGCCAGTTGAAGCCAAGGGGGCGCAGAGGTATCAGCTGCGTTGCCTTTGACAGCAGCAAGTTGCGTCACAAACCATGCTGCTATCATTGGTGCTGCCCCATGCCTGCTGTGTGCCTGCTTTTTCGCTTGTGTAAACACGCACAGATTGTTCACACAGCTCCCTGCCCCTGCTCTCTGCCCCCGTCTCTCTGGGCCCTCGGCAGGCAAGACCATCACGCTTGAGGTGGAATCCAGCGACACCATCGAGAACGTGAAGGCCAAGATCCAGGTGGGCGATACAGCGGAGCAGGGACGGGCGGGCTGTGAAGCGTGGTCTACTCAAATGGTCCTCAGGGGCTGCTGCTTGTGTGCAGGGAACGCATGGCCTTCATCGTGCGCCACACTCATGCATCTGTTGTTCACTCACACCTGCTGGTTGCCCCCTTCACTGCCTGCAGGGCAAGAACGGCACCCCCTCGAACCAGCAGCGGCTCATCTTTGCCGGCAAGCAGCTGGAGGCCGGCCGCGCCCTGGCTGACTACAACATCCAGAAGGAGTCGACGCTGCACCTGTTGTTGTGCCTGCGCGGTGGCATGCGTGGCGGCGTGCGTGGCGGCGGCCCCGTTGGCGGCGGCTCTGCTGGCAAGGTGCGCCGGGTGGCTCGCTTCCCTTGGCCCCCTGTTTGTGACGAGGAGTGATCGAACTGCAGGATGCCCCGTGCCCTCCCCCCTGCTGTGGGGGGCATTGATGTTGCAGGGGATCGTTACAGTCGCCCCTGCCCCTGCTGCTCATCCAGCTCCTGTCCCTGCCCCGGCTCTCTGGCAACCAATCAATTGCCATGTCTGACTGCCCGCACTGCTGCAGGTGGGCGACCCTCCCCCCATCCCCCCCGACACTGTGCTAGAGGAGCCCCCAGCCATGGGGCACGTCCCTATTTCAGACGACAACCTGGACTTCGTCGTGAGCCCAGGTGCTGAGCTGGAGGTGCGGCGCAGCCAGGCAGCAGCCCTGACCCAGGTCCCCATCACCTGCGGCGACAGCGTCGCCATTTACTTGGTGGAGCCGGCACTGGTCCTCTTCTATTGCCGCACCAGTGGCGGCGGCAGGAAGCAGCAAGTAGCATTGCGATCACACTTTGAGGCAGCCGCCGGGCAGGGGCACTGCAAGTCACCCATGCACAGCTTCAAAGTGGCCACTCCCACCGGCGCTGTCTCACTTAAACACTACCTCAATCAGCAGGCGCCGCCACACCCGCAGGTGCGCCGCAATGCACGGCCGGAATGCAGGTGGTTGGGTGCACTGCCTTCCTCGGCTCCTTATCCATGGCGAGGATTGATAGAACTGCGGGATGTTGTGTGTCCCCCGGTGCTGTGAAGTGGCTCTCTCCTTTGGCCCCACTCACATGCCTTGGGGGCAGGCAGCCCATATCGCAACCACCCCACCCTCACTCCTTCCCTGCCTCCCCGCCCGCAACCCTACCCCGCAGACCCGCCCAAGTGAGGCTCCAGCTCACGCTCGCCCCGCCCTTGCTCTCCTCCCTCTCCGCGTGTCATCGCCTCTGCGTCCTGTCCGGCCCTGCAGGTGGCCCGACAGCAGCCACTCCAGCCTGCACGCAAGCAGCAGCCAGCACGCAAGCAGCCAGCACGCAAGCAGCAGGCGCCGGCGCGCACAGACGGCTACGCTGACGAATGGAGCTGCAGTGACGAGGACGTTGGGGGCGACGCTGGCAGCGGCAGCGACAATGAGGATTACACTCCCACGGGCACCGTCGGCAGCGGCAGCCACAATGAGGATTACACTTCCACGGGCAGCGACAGCGACAATGCGGATTACACTTCCACGGGCACCGTCGGCCTACGGTGCCACTTCAAGGGGCGGGCGCGGGCGCAGCCGCAGCCGCGGTCGCGGCCGCGGCTGCAGCTGCAGACGCAGATGCAGGCGCGCCGCTCTCAGGCAGGCCACAAGCCTGCAGCACAAGCGGCAGCAACAGGGACGCGGGGCGCCACCCAAGGCCACAAGCCGCTAACCCGTAGGCTGTGGAAAGCCGTGCGGGCGCTGGTTGCAGAGCTGCGGCAGCTGCGGGGGCTCATGCACACAGCGGCGCCGGCTGAGCTGACAGGCGTGCTGGCAGACGTGGAGGCAATTGTTGGCAGCTTGGCAGACTTGGAGGACCTGGATGAGGAGCTGGTGGGGCGGCTGCAGCGTCTGCTGGATCCACATGATGCGTTGGAGCTTTGTAGGCAGCAGGCGAGGCTATGCAATCTACGACGGCTAGCGTGAGTGGGGCTCCCCCCGCATGCCAGCCTGCCTGTTAGCTCCCGCTTGATCTGCACATCGTCGCTTGGCTCGCGGGCCCGCCAGGCCCCCCTTACAGCCATTCTTTTATCTCGCCTGGCTTTCCTCCAGCACTCACGTCCGGTTGTGCCTGCTGTTCGAAAATAAAGCTGCTGGACCTCGAGTTGCATGCACTTTTTGCACGCCCATCCACGTCGTGCACGCTATGCACGCCCTTGTGTTGTGCCCTCCGCACACCGTGTGCGCTCTGCACAGGCTGCACGCGCCATGCACGTTGTGGGGGTAGAGCATGCTATGCATGCACGATTGTTGCTTGCCAGGCATGGGCCGTTCGCCAGCTACGTTTCAACCGCATCCACTTCCCTGCGCTGCCCTTTGCATGCAGCCCCAAGCCTACGGGCAAGCTGGAGGCCTGCCGCAAAGCTCTGTGCCTCCACCTCTCCAAGGTGGCGCAGGAGCTTGTGGTCCACCGCTGCCCTTGGTTGCCCCAAAGCCACAGCAAAACTAGAATTGGCAGCACGGAGCAAATGATGAATAGGCTCAAGCGAAAGGAGGATCTCACTGCACTGGGCCGCTGTCTGCTCACGCTCGGCCTATCGGCCATGACTGGCAGTGCGGCGGAGCAGCAGCCCTTTCACGTGCTCAGCATCTTGCAGAGTGTTCTGGAGTATTGTGATACGCGCGTCAAGGTAAGACTGCGGAGGAGGAAGCCATGCTCCCTAGCACGGCCCGCATCGTCCCTCCCTCCCCGGCTTGGCCTCCCGTGTTGCACTTGACCCTCACTCGATGGCCTCACTGCAGCACCACAGCGTGCTGTGGCATGGCAGGCAACGTGTGGAGGGCCTGCTTACGTGCGCTGCACTGGAGCAAGATTCTGTGAAGGAAGCTTTGGAGAGCCTATTTGTTGGCAAAGCGCCCCTCATTGCCAGTGCACAAGGAGGCCTCAGAAAGGGCAAGCGTCTGGCACGTGACCTGCACGTGTTGCTGCAGGAGGCGAAGCAACCCAAACTCAAGGTGAGCCGGTGGTGGGGTTTCGCAGGGTTTGTGCTCCCCAGGGGTGCTCTGTGGGGACGTTGCGGGGTGCCGTGGGCAATGCTAGACTGGCGTGTCGGCAAAGAGGGGGCGTAAGTTTGGGATGTCGTGGGCCATGCTCCCCTGCCCCGCCCCTCCCGGGTTGTGGAGCCATGCTGTCGTGCTGTGGAGCCTTGCTGTGGGGCCATGCTCCCGTGCCCCTGTTGTCGAATGCCGTGGGTTTGTGCTCTCTTAGCGCTGTGTGAGGAGTCGGCCGTGGAAGGCATGATGCTTTGGCTAACAGACCTTCACTGCTGCCTCGCCCCCCGCCTCCTGCAGGCGCAGTTGCTGGCAGAGCTTGGCTCCATCCGCCAAGCTCTGCTACTGCTGCGCACTGTGGCCGATTGTGAGAACATCTGCACGTGTTACATGGATCAGGAGCGGAACGAGCGGGTCACTAAAATGCGGTGTATCACTAACCACTGGTCCCAGCGCCTTCCCACACTCCAATCCATTGCCCTTGCTGTGTTCTCAACACGCACACTCTCCCAGAGCTCTCGATGCCGGGTGAGGCTTGTGCATGCAAGGGCGCCTTACCGCTTGTTGGCAACGCCCACCAGTGGCAGCCCGCCCCGGATCTCCTGCAATGCATTTGTGCTTTGCTTGCCACCGTCCCAACCGCCTCCCTCCCTGCAGGGCCCAGTACGTCACACTTACGTGAAGCGCTTCATTCACAACAACCGCGCGGCGATCGATCTGCTGCAGCTGCCCGACCCGACCCTGTCCCCCGAGTGGCTGTCGTTCAAGCACGCCCGACGTCCCTTGGTCCCCGCTGATCAGGGCCCTGGTGAGCATGGCTGGCGATGTGCCAGTGCCGCTGTCCCTGGCAGCCGTTGCGCCGGCGTGCATGGGCTGGACGCGGCACAAGTATGTGCTGGGTGGGGGGTATGCATCTCCCGAGCTCTGCAGCTGCGTGTGCGCCGGGGCGGGACTGGTGTGGAAAGCAGCAGTGGTGAAATGCACGTTTCTCTTGGGCCAGGCTGCTCACAAACCCACCACCTTCGTGTCATTCAGCAGTCAGAGAGGGATCTGTGCTTGCAAAGCGCCGTGCTGAGCGCCAGTTGCATGTCCCTTTTGCTGGGATGTCCTCACCAGCTGTGCCCTTCCTGCGCCTCTTGCGCGCCGCTGCAGAGGGGAAGAAGCGTGTGCCCACCGAGCAAGCGCTGGATTGCGCATGTACTCCATTCAGCCTTTCAGCCGCCGCTGCTGTGTGCGGCGTAGTGGCGGTGCTCTGCGACGTACTGGCCGCCCATGCGGGCCAGCAGCCGCTGCTGTTTGGTCGCCAGCTGCACAGCGGTGTGACCTACTGGGCCCCGGGAGACAGCCCGGCTGAGCTGCTGCAGCGCCTGGTAGAGAGCGTGTGCACGCGGCACGGCAATGGTGTGTACCCCGCTATGGCTTGCTTGACAGACCACGGTTGCGGGTTTTGGGTCACGGCATGGCCTCCCGGCATGGCCTCCGTGTCCAACCTGTTCACTCGAGTTTCTCTGGCCCTACTCTTCCAACCGCCCTCCTGCAGGCCCCCAGGAGGCGGCGCGCAAAGCACTCGCAATGTTGTCGTGCAGGCACCACGCGTGGCGGGAGGAGGGCGTGCAGCTGTTGAAGCCCGCCTTTCCTCCGCTTGGCTGGTGGATGACCCATGCTGAGGCGGCTGCAGCGGAGGCAGAGCTGAATGAGGAGTACCGCTTCCTGCTGGTGGGTGGGCTGGGTACGGAACCTGCGAGCTGACAATGTGGGCCTGTGGGCTAGACTGTGTCCAGCTGACTGCTCGTTGTTCAAGGCCGCACAGCTCGCATTGCCAACCAACCGCCCCACGGGCGATCCCGATGTGCCATGGCCCCAACGTGATCCCTCTCTCATCTTCTGACCTGTCCCCCACCTGCTTCTCTCCGCCCATGCAGGCCTACATGGAGTCCCTGCTGCCGCACGCGGAAATGGCAGCGCTCACAGGGCCCTGGATTATTGACAGCGCGGTGAGCAGCGCATGGTGGGGTGCAAGAGGGAGGGGACATGCAGGCCATATAGGGTACTGGCATCGAGGCAGCCGTCGAGCTGGCAGGTACCATGTTGCTCATGGCCAGAATTACTTACCCTTTGTTCATTTCTTATTTCAGCGAAGCCAGTCCATCGAGTCTTTTTTCACCCCCACTTGAGCCCCTGTGTCCCTGCCCACTCTCACACACTTTGTTCTCAAACCCCTTGTTCTCTGGCAAATGCAGATTGAGCGGGGCGTGCGCCTGGAGCAGATGGAGGACGGTGGCTTCTGCGAGGTGGCTGGAGAAGGAGGTGGGCAGGGCAGGGGCGCTGGAGTTGAGGAGGCCAGGCCAGGCGGCGGGGCCCGTGGTCAGATGGCAACCCGGCGAGGCCGGACAGCCTCAGCGGTGCCAGCGTATGCGCACATGTGCGCATGAACAAGGCCCCTAACTGCTTCCATCTCGCCCCTCGTGCGGCTGCAGTGGATGAGCTGAGCGACGCACTGGCGGTGAGTCGAGGGGCGGGCAGGGTCGGGGCTGTGCGGCCTGCGGACATGCGCCCCGGGCTTGCTTGCATGTGTTCACGCTCATGCTCTGCTCTGGAGTGTGTGCAGCCTGTGCCGTCTGCTGCCCGGGGGCCTCACTGCTGGTGACTGCCCACTTTACAATGGCACAGGCACGCAAGCGCGCTCATGCCGAGGCTCTGGATGGGATGGAGACGGAGGAGGCATGCGCCACGTTGGCAGCAGCAGCGGTAGCTGCGGCAGTGCGTGCTGCCGACGGGGGCGGGCAGGGAGGTGCGGCCGTCGATCAAGCGGCAGGGCAGCAGCAGCAGCAGCATGCAGGGGGCCAACCACTGCCCCCACAGAGTGGTGTCGACGTGGCTGCCGAAGCAGGTGAGGAGGAGGCGGCCGGGTTGTCCAAGGTGGCAGGCCTTGTGGGTTGGCAGCATGGCGGTGGGCAGCAATGCAGGGAACACCGTAGCCTTGGGAATAGCGGGCCGTGTATATTCAAGCCTTCCTACCTGTGCATCGCCAGCGTCACCACTTCCCACCGCACACGCACCGTTGGTTGCCTCTCATTGGCTCCCCACCCACCCCCCCACTGCACAGATGCAAGCCTGCAACCGACTGCCGGTGGAGCGGGGCAGCAGGACGTGCAGCGCCAGCTGCAGGCCGAGTGCCCGCAGCCGGCCACAGCGTCGGCAGCGGCAGCAGCGGCAGCTGCAGAGGCCCAGCACCAGCTGCTGCTGGCGGCGTATGTGAGCGGTGTGGAGGAGGGGCGCGAAAGGCGGCGGGAGCAGGAGGAGCGGCGGCAACGGCAACTGCCACCCCAGCAACAGCAGCAGCAGGCGCAGGCGCAGACCACAGATATAGCGGCCGAGGTGGCAGCTGCGCTGGCATTTGCGAGCTCGCTTGGGCGCAGGAGTGAAAGCGCCGCCGCCAGAGGGCGTTCGCTGCTGAACGACGCCATGCACGTGCTTGGCTTGCCTGCTGTTGGGGGCGGGCACGGAGGCGAGGCCGCCGCCCAAGCGGCGGAGGAGCAGCAGGGGGAGCAGCAGCAGCAGCGGCAGGGGGAGCTGACGCCGCCATTCCCACCACCGAGTGCTGGTGTCTACGCGTCTGCGGCAGGTGAGGACGGTCAGGAGGAGGAGTGGGGCAAGTGGTGGGTGAAAGCGGCGCCCCAGCTGATAGATGCGGGGCAGGGCGGAAGTCTCAGACAAGCAAGCCGGGAAGGATGTGTGCAGCCCAATGCCACCATCCCCTGTGCATGCATTCCCGTCTTACAGAAGCCTACACCGCCTGCGCCTGCGCTTTGCTGGTGCCCACTTCCCTGTTGGTTGCCTCTCATTGGCTCCCCACCCACCCTCCCCCACTGCACAGATGCAAGCCTGCAACCGGCTGCCGATGGAGTGGGGCAGCAGGACGTGCAGCGCCAGCTGCAGGCCGAGTGCCCGCAGCCGGCCACAGCGTCGGCAGCGGCAGCAGCGGCAGCTGCAGAGGCCCAGCACCAGCTGCTGCTGGCGGCGTATGTGAGCGGTGTGGAGGAGGGGCGCGAAAGGCGGCGGGAGCAGGAGGAGCGGCGGCAACGGCAAC
>JAPTJF010000274.1:0-84024 GCA_029339195.1 Micractinium sp. NFX-FRZ
GCCACCCCAGCGACAACACGTACATCGCCCAGATTGGGGAGCCGGGGGCAGACCACTCGTACTGGGGCAGGTGAGGGCCTTGGTTGGGGTGTGGGGAGTGGAATGAGAAGCGGAAGGTGACATGCTTGCCTTTGCCCCTGCACGCCTCCCCCACACAACCCTCCACCCCCGTGCCTTCATCCACCCACCAGCCCACGCACCTACCCACCGCTTGCCCCACATGCACGCCACCCTCCACCCCCGTGCCTCCCACCTGCCTGCCCCCACCCACCAGCCCACCAGCACCCTCCCCCTTGCCCCCCCCTTAACCCCCGCAGGCCCGAGGAGCAGAAGGGCGCCCGCCCCGCATACACCTGGGACGCCTCCAAGCCCGCCTCTGACGCCGCCGGCGCCGCCGCCTCCGCCCTCGCCTCCGCCTCCCTGCTCTTCCAGCCCAGCGACCCAGCCTACGCCGCTGCCTGCCTCGACCACGCCCGCCGCCTCTTCGCCTTTGCAGCCAAGGTGGGGCGGCAGCTTGAAGAGGGGGGAATGGGAGCCTGGGCCGGTTGGAGTGCTGTGGCAGGGGGGACGGAGGAGCCTGGCACGCCTGCCTCCGCCCCACCCAGTGCACCCATGTGTGCCCCTCTTCCCACCTCCACCTTGTCGACTGCCCTCACAACACCCTCCTGTGCCCCCCCTGCAGTACGAGGGCAAGTACAGCGCCTCCCAGCCCGCCCCCACCTACGTCTACCCCTCCACCAACTTTGAGGACGACCTGGCCTTTGCGGTGGGTGGGGCGGGTTGGCTGGGGTGTAGGGAGGAGGTGTTTAGTGGGTGGGTGCGGCGGGCAGGGGTGGGGTGAGAGCGGCAGGCTGCCCCAGAGCAGGCTGCCTCCATATTGCTTGCCCCATCTCAATCACTCCCACTGTTGACTGCTCATCCCAGCCCTCCTGCCTCTCTTCCCCCGTCCACAGGCCGCCTGGCTGTACCGCGCCACCGGGGAGGACTCGTACCTGGCTGCCGCCCGCTCTTACCTCAAGCGCGCGCAGGTGGGGGAGAAGGTGGGGCGGAGGGGGAGGGTGGAGGGGATGGCGGTGCGCACCCCTGGCATGCATGCAAGGCTGTTGCGCTGCCTTGCGCCCTGCTGTCACGTCAACACTCTACTCAGTGCCGTCCCCTGTTGACGCCAACCCCCTTGCCCCCTCGCCCTGCCCTCCCCCCCACCGGTGCAGTACCAGCGCAACTACTACGTCTCCTGGGACAGCGTGTTTGTGCCCGCCGACATCCTGCTCTCCTCCCTGGGTGTGGGCCCCTCCGAGGGGGTGGACCACGCCTACCAGATCCAGGCATTCCTGGACACGTGGCAGAAGGGTGAGCGCGGGGCGGGGAGGCGGGGGGAGAGGGTGGGCGTGGAGGGGTGGGGCAGGAGGGCTTGAGCGCTTTTCATACCCCCTGCACATCGCCTGGCTTCGATGGAGTCGCCATGCTGGTGCCGGCACCGCCCTCTGCCAATGCGCCCTGTGCGGCCGTGGTGCCACCCGGCCTGCGACCGCCTGTCCAGGCTCCCCCTGACCACTGTCCTGCCACCCTGCCCACCCCCTCCCCGCAGGCCAGAACGGCGTCAAGCTGTCCCCCAAGGGCCTGGCCCTGGCGCCTCTGGGCGGGTGGGGCAACCTGCGCCACGCCTCCAACGCCGCCTTCATGATGGTGCTGCACGCCAAGGCCACACCCCAGCCAGACGTGCGCTCCGCCTGCCTGGCCTGGGCGCAGGGGCAGCTGCGCTACATGCTGGGCCTTAAGGGCAGCGACAGGTGAGGGCGGGAGGGAGATGGGCGACGGCCTTTGCTCATTGATGTGCATGCTGTGTCCACGCTGTGGTTGTCAGCCCTGCCTGCCTGCCACATGCCCATGCTCACCCAATGCACCCCCTCGGACCCCCACCCCACTCACCTCCCCACCCGCTCTCCCCTCCACCTGCACCCCCGCAGGAGCTTTGTGGTCGGCTACGGCAACAACCCACCCACCCGCGTGCACCACCGCGCCGCCTCCTGCCCCTCCGTCCCCGCCCCCTGCAACTACGAGTCGGCCTTCAAGGCGCCTGGCCCCAACCCGCACGTGCTGGCGGGCGCCCTGGTGGGCGGGCCCCCCGGACCCTCTGACGCCTACGAGGACGACCGCGAGAACTTCCAGACCAACGAGGTGGCAGTGGACTACAACGCCGGCTTCTCGGGGGCGCTGGCCGGACTGGTGCAGCTGCTGCCGGCAGCCCCCGCCTCCGCCTCCGCCTGAGGCGGTGGTGCTCCGGGGAACACACGGCGCGGTGCTGCCCCATCCCCTTGCCCCTTGCCTTAGGCAGGGATCAGCAGCGCGCTCACACCCGCCCCTCCCCACTGTACCCCTCTGTGACCCTGCCCACCTTCCCTGTTTTTTGTGCTTGTGCTCAATCTACAAGTCGATAAATTTCAGTCTGTCTTGCCTCGGTTTTAACTGTTCTTGCTTCACTCATTGACTCAACAGCCACTCAACTGAAATGCTTGGTCCTCCCTGGTCCCCACTTTGCCTTGCTTTTATGTAACAATCTCCGAACATGTAGAGCACACCACCAGCGGGCCAGTCCAGTGGCATGGCCGAGGGAGGAGAGGAATGGGCATGCGCATGCTTCGCATGTTTCTCTCCGCCAGCCTGGCACTGCCTACGTACCTATGTGTGTGGGGCCCCCCACAGATCCGACAGCTCACCAAGAAGTTACCTTGGCAAACGATGACTGAATATATTCTAAAAAGCTGTACCAGTGCCCAGCTGAAGCTGGTGCATCATTTGGGGGACACGATATAGTAGCTTTGGGTTCGGCCGGCACCCACCCGCCCTTGATGCCCCTGCACCTACCGCCGCAGGCGGCATTGTTTCCTGGTGTAGCTATACTGCACTGTCTAAAGATATCGAGCTGGCCTAGCCAAGGGCCAAACTAACTGGTTCGAAGAAAAAAATGCAAAGTACTGCATGCTTGGGCGGCGCTGCTGCTGCGGCTGCTTTGCTGGAGGTCAGCTGGGCATTTGCAGGAGATGTAGGATTGCATCTGGCTGGCAAGCATGGCACCATCGACCGCTTCGCTCCTCATGCCCACCACCTGGCATTCGTCAAAACGGCGCATAGTTCCAGTCATTACAAGTGTCATGAAGGGCAGGATGCGCAAGCAGGAGGGTGCACCAGCCGGCAGCGAAGCAGGATGTGCCGCCGCGCCCTCACGACTTGGGCGGTCGAGAGTGTTGCATAGCGCTCACCGCTCACCGCGCCGTCCGTCCCACGCCGTGGAAGCGCAGCGCGCTGCTCAGCCAGCCGCGCCAGCCGCCCTGCTGCTGGCCCTCTCCTGCAGCTTCATCCCTCGTGTCGGCAGCCGCCTTTGCAGCCCTCAGGCGGCCAAACAGCCCCAGCGGCTGCCGGGCTGCCCGCTCATGGTCCAAGGAGTCGAATGCGGCGGTGAGCACAAACACGGCGGGGGGCAGGACGGCGGGGTGCTCGGCCCGCTCCTGTCCCGCCCACTCTAGATACCTGTGAGCATGGGGGGGCAACCAGGTGAGGTGATTGCCTGTTGGACCCACTTAAGGAGCAACCTCCCTCTGCAGTTGCCCCCGGGGCCCTCAAGCGAGCAGCTAAACGTGTAGCAGGACAGCTGCAAGCAGGGAAGGCTTGCGAGGCAGCAGTCGTGGGAGCCAGCAAGCAAGCAGCTCAAGTATCCAGAAGGTACAGCAGTCGGCAGTGCATTGCAACCAGCAAGTGTGCAACAACAAGGCATGCACAGCTCACCAGCCGCCGACATCGTGCTCATAGGACAGTGGCTTGAAGAGCCAGAGGGAGGAGGGAGGCAGCCAGGCACGGCGCGCGCGGCACACCACCAGGCGGCTGGGGCGGCGGGTGCGCAGGCCCGTGGCACCGGGCTCGGCAGCAAAAGTGAGGTGCCTGCGGGGGACAGGGGGGCACTGTAGAGGTGTGGACGGCGCGGCAGGTGCGCGCATCGTGAGACCAGCCACCGACCTGATCCCAGGGCTGTGTGGCGCGCAGCACTGCTTGGGCAGTACATCCAGCACCGCTTGGGCAGTACCTCCCTCCTGGGGATGCAATCCAGCCAGTCCGCGCAGACAGCCAGCAGGGCAGCCGCCTCCCACCCTTCCCACAGCACCACACCACACCCTGCACCCACCGGACAAGCGGAGTTTGTGTGCGGTACACTGTGTGGGTGTGCCGCCCGCGCGCGTCCAGCAGGCGTGCCGAGGAGGCGGTGGCGCTGCCCGGGTCCAGCTGCTGCGACTCGACCTGAGCCAGCAGCTCGCCAGCGGCGGTGTACACGCCAATCACCTCTGCAGGCAGCGCATGCTGCTCAGCCTGGTGCTGCTGCTTGCCCTGTGCTCCCTCCTGCTGCTCTTGTTCTCGCTGCTGCTCCTGTGGCTGCTGCCGCTCTTGCTGCTGCCGCCCCTGCTGCTGTGGCCCGGCCTCACCGTCTGCCTGAAGCTGCCCTGGGCTGCTACTGCTGCTGCTGCTGCTGCCGCCGTGGGGAGGCCGCGGGAAGTGCCGCACGGCGGTGGCCACCAGCTGCCCACCCACAAAAAAATCAAGCTGGTCAGGGTCCCGAGCCTCCTGCTGTGCCTGCTGAGCCTGCTGTGCCTGCTGCTGCGCCCGGTGCTCTCCTGCTGGCTGCTGAGCATGCTCTTGCTGCTGCGGCCCTGCCTGCGGCGCTGCTTTCTGCACATCTTGCTGCTGCGCTGTCGCATGGCAGGCCAGCTCAGCGCCCCCCACTGCCGCCTCTTCCAGCTGCTGCCGCCCACGGCCCGCCTGCGCCCCTGCTTCGCCCTGCCCCGCGCCCACTGGCAGCGCCCCCGCCGCTTCGACCGTCCCCTGCCCGCTGCGCAGCGCCGCCGCCTGCTGTTGTGCTGCCAGCAGCTCCAGCCGCCGCTCCCTCACCGCCCCCAGCTCCTGCCTCCCGCTGACCAGCAGCAGCAGGTCAGGGCAGTCTGACGAGGCGCGCTCATCGCACTCGAATGCATCCGGCAGCCAGCCACTCTCCAGCTCCTCCTGACGCAGCTTGGGCCCGAGGTAGGCCCGCCGCACCGCCGAGTGAAGCTCCCTGCAGGGTGGCAGGCACGCGCAGTGGCACATCGCAGACATGCGCTCAAGTCCGTTGACAGCTGGGCTGTGCCAATGAAAGCTGCAGAGGGGTTCCCAATGTGCCACCCGCCAGCAATTGTCTCGGCTCCATCCCCGACACCTTGTCTTCTTTAGCCCCACTCTTCTCACCCTCACCTTGCTTTTGTGTCTAAAGAACCCACTCCGCTCACTCCTGGCTTCCCTCTCCTTGCACAACCTACCCAGCTCAGCTCACCCCTGCAGCTCCTGCCGCATGTGGTCCAAGGCCCCCGAGGCCGGCCGGTCGTGGAACATGCGGCCCAGCCCCCAGGAGAGGTCCACCTGCGAGGGGCCGGGAGGGGCAGCCGAGCAGGGCTCAAAGCAGGGGTGGGGAGGTTTGAGCTGTGGTAAGTGCTGGAACCGGGCGGGAGGAGCAGAAGCAAGGAGCAGGCACACGAGCAGATGCCGGGGCTGTTTGTGGTACCCCCCGCCCGCCTCACCGGCGCCTCCTCGTACGCTGCGTCTGCTGCGCCCTGCACGCCCGAGGCCGCCGCGGCGCGCAGCACGCTGGGCCCGGCCGTGTCTCGGCTCAGGTCGTACAGCTGGCGGGAGCGGGGGTTGCTGAGCACCTGCGGGGCACAGAAGGTGAGTGGAGGCATCCCTGTGTGGCGTGGCGTGGCGCGGCACAGGCAGAGCACCACGTGCCCAGGAAACAAGGGGACGGCTGGCACAGGCTGCAGGGGGTGGCAGGCAGGCGGGTGGCCTGAGCTCCGGTGAGCACAGATGGCAGGCACCCCCCTCCTCCAGCATGTCGTGCTCAGCGCACCTTGTAGGCCGCAAGCAGCTGCACAAAGGCGGGGGTGGTGGTGTCGGCATCCCTGGAGGCATCTGGGTGCAGCTCCTTGGCACGCTGCGTGGGGCAGAGGAGGCAGGTTGGGCGGACAGGCGGATGGAGGGAGCCCGCAGGTACCGTCGGAGAGGGAGGGCGGAGGCAGGAAGTAAGCATAAGAGGCAAGGTGCGGTGCAGGGCTGGGGCGGCAGCATGTTGGGGGGCTGCTCTACCCTGGCCACCCTCCGTTGCTCAGCGGCGGCGCCACAGCTGCAGGCAGTGCGCACCTGGCGGAACGCAGTTTTCAGCTCTGCGTGCGTCGCGCCCTGCTTCACACCGAGGACCGCATAGAGGCAGCTGTCCTCCTGCCCGTGAGGAGCAGTGCTAGCAAACCCTGCTGCCTGTCCACCAGCGGCGGTGGCGGCAGTGGCGGCCGCGGCAAGAGAGGTACAGCCACCTCGCGGCCACCCCGCCGCCCACGCCGCCGTTTGGATTCGGGAGATCATTCTGCAACGATCCGAGGGTCTGCCGCGCCCTACAGCCGGTTCAAGCGACTCAGGGTTTGGTGCGGCGTTTAGAGCGCAAAGGCTGAGCGGGGAAGCGTCGGCAGAGCTTGGCGGCCCGTGCTCGGGCCATGGGCGGGGTGGCGATTGAGCTCAGCGTGCTTCTTTGATGGCGGCGAGGCGGTGGCGGCAGCATGGCGCAGCGCACCGCAGAGGCGCTCAATTCCGGCGTGCCTGGCCATCCCCTGCCCCACATCGACCAGCAGTTGACTTGTTTTGGTTGTGTTACATCAAAGGACATCCAGATGCTGGATCGTGGTAGGAGGCAGGGTGGCATGACGTCACTGAATGGCCAAGATAGGAAGGATGGGGGTGGGTTAAGGTGCGGAAGAGGCAAGCACTGCATGGCTGATGCTGGCAGGGGCACGGCGAGCATTCAAACATCTGGCACAGCTTGCTTGGTTGCAGTCGGTGTGCCCACACCCTGTTTGCTAGCAGCACTTTCCCTCTCTGCCCTCCCCACCCCTCCACCCCCCCTCACAGGGGGCAGCACAAGTCTTTGTCAAGCGGCGCGGCCAGAACTGTCCCCACGGCTTTCTTGGCTGGGCATCTTGACCCGCCCTTTGGCCAGTAAGTCGAGGAGTTTGAGATTGGAGATGCTGTCGAGGGCTGAACAGTGCTGCCAGGTGCAACAGGCGGCGACCGCCACCAGCACCAGCCGTGGCCACACCGTCATGGGCTGGGGGCGAATCAGGGCTGCAGCGACCCATTGTCTTCCAACTGTGCCGCATAGTTTTGCTCCCGGGTGTGTATTATCAGTTCTGTAACAGTTCAACCCTGGCTGCACACGAGCAGAAGCTGGCCATGGCCCTGTGCCGCGCACTGCTCACATTTCAGCCCCACTTCCTGCTTGAAACTCTTGCTAATGCTTGCATCTGAATTTCAGGGATCTGATGAGTTAGCAAGACGGGATGGAAAACAGAGTGCTGCGGCGGCGGCACGCTGTGCTGTGCAGGCGGCGCCAGGTCGGCGGTGCTAAGAATGGAGTTCCTGCTGGTAGCAGCGCATTGATCGCATCCTGCATCCCTGGATAGTGCTCGGGGCACGCAGCGGCGAGCCTGTTTTCGGCACGGCGAGACGCAAGCACCAAGTGCTGCCTGTCCTGGTTTCCGTGGCCCCTCTTTCCGACCTGGCTTGACTGAAACGTCTACCAGCGGCTCTCGGGGCAGCGCAGCAGCGGCGCAGCAACCTTGCGGCTCTCCACCCTTCTGCAGGTGCGCCATCGGAGGCTATTGTAGGTCACCTGGTGTCGAGGCCGCTATGAGGTGCATCCACACGCGGCGTCGCCGCTGCTCACTGCCGTCCCGGCCCCCTTCCCCCGCCTCTGCCCGCAGGACGCGCCTGTGTGCTGCACTTGCGGGCACGCACCCTATGAGCGGGTTTGGGAGCAACCAGTTCCAGCAGTTCTTCAACGGGGGCACAGCACCCACCAGCGGCCAGTCATTCCCTGCGCCAGGGCAGCAGCAGGGTGAGGCCTCAAGCCGGGTGGGCGGGCGGCGGGGGTGGCGGGGCACAGCCGGCGGTGCAGGGCGGCAAGGCCCTGCTCGTCATGCAGGCAACGCTGATGGAGCGGGTTTGCCGCTTGCCATGCTTGTCTGAGGCAGAACCAGTGCATGAGGAATTCCCTTCAAGTGCACCCTGAAGCAAGCCCAATCCACCCATGTGCCCACCACCCACTCGGCCCCCTGCCCTGCAGCGCCGCCGCGCCCGGGGCCCAGCGTGGATCAACTGGTCAGGTGCGGTGCAGGGCTGTATCCTTGGGGGATTTGGGCAGGCAGGGTGCAGCAGGGATGGCCTGTGCAGCAGCCCTGCACGCGCTGTGCCTTTCTGGCGTCCCCACACTGCTGGAGGCACTGCCTCCCTTCTCTCCCCTAGCTCCCCCTCGTACTGCTGGAGCATGGCTTCGCCCACTACATCACCCCCGCCTCTCTTCCCCCGCCCCCTGAACAAACACCCACACCTGTAATTGCACAAGCTGTGCAGCCAGCAGGAGTGCAGCCCTCGTCGACACCCCCTACCTCATCTGCCCCTCGTTGACCTCTTCAATACGCCACCTGGCCCTTCCCTCCTCAGCAAGCTGGAGTCCAGCCTGCGTGGACATCCCCGCGACCTCATCTACCCCCTCTTGACCCTCATCAATACGTCCCCCGCCCCCCCCCCCTCCCCCCACCCACACACCTGTTCCTGCCGTGCAGCCAGCTGGAGTTCAGCTTCATCGACATCCCCGACCTCGTCTCCCTGTCCGACGAGGAGGAGGAGCAGCTGCCGCCCGAGGAGCGGCGCAGGCGGCGGGCAGAGAAGCAGCGGCGCGAGGCGGCGGCGCGGCAGGTGAGGTGGTCAGGGCGGGCGGGGAGGGCGGCCATTGCCCCAGCGTCCACGGTGGGATCGCGTGCAGGGCTGCATGCCTGCTGTGTGGATGGCGTGGCGCGCCAGGCGTGGTTGCCGCCGTCTTGCGCATGCGTTCCACGGCCGGCGTTTAGACTGCGCTGCGTTTGCTGCCTGGCTTGATCTTGTACACCATTTCGAGGCCGCGGTTGCCCGTGCTGCCTTCCCATTCTGTGCAGGCTGCGCTGCAGCGAGCGCTGGCAGGGCAGGGGGTTGTGGGTGCTGCTCCCTCCGGCTTTGATCCCACCCCTTACCAGCAGCACCTGGCGCAGGTTGCAGCGCAGCAGCAACAGCAACAGCAGCCGCAGCAGGCAGCAGCGTACGTTCAGCAAGCCCAAGACCAGGCGGCGGCGCAGCAGCAGGCAGCAGCGCACTTCCAGCAGCAGCAGCAGCAGCAGCAGCTGGCACAGCAGCAGGCCCAGGCAGCAGCACACTACCAGCAGCAGCAGGCCCAGGCAGCAGCACACTACCAGCAGCAGCAGGCAGCTGCGCACTTCCAGCAGCAGCAGCAGCCCCCTGGCTTTGGTTTCCACTAGCGTCTCATACCAGCCCACTGCGGCCCTTCCTGCCAGCCGGAGAGCAGCCTGGGAGCTGGATGGAGGCCACAGTCAGCACCAGGTGCAGCGCACAGGCGCAGCAGCTGGCAGAGCAGGCGGCATGCTTGGCGGCGGAAGGGCAGTTTGGGGCAGCAGCCTCCCTTTTTGAGCAGGCACTGGCAGCAGACCCTCCGGGGGGCGCTGTTGTGCACGAGATGCTGGCGCAGTGCCGCATGGCAGCGGGCGATGACGAGGGGGCGTTCGTGGCAGCGACGGCAGCGGTGCAGGCACGCCAGGGCTGGCGCCCCGCGCTGCCGACGCTGGGCCGCGCCGCCAGGAACACGGGGCGGCTGCGGGAGGCAGTTGCAGCGCTTGCTGAGTACCTGAAAGGTGGAACACGGGGACCAGGGGCGGCTGCAGCAGCGGTGGCACTGGCGGAGCAGGGCACTGCAGCAGGCAAAGCAGCAGCATCAGAGCCAGGAGCAACAGAGGCATCACAAGCAGCAGTAGAGGCAGCAGAGGCAGCAGCCACCGCCGCAGGAGCAGCAGAGGACGGCGCAGTTAAAGCCGGTGCAGCAGCGGGAGCAGAAGAGGGTGACGATGAGGAGGAGGAGGTGCGGCGGGAGCTAGCAGAAGTCCAGGATTTGCTGCAGCTGCAGCTGGGCCACCAGCTGGGCCTGCCTGGCCTGCGGCTGCTGGAGCGGCACGGCGCCGCAGCGGGGCCCGGCGGGGTGGTGTGGGAGGCCGGCGCCCTACTGGCATGGTTCCTGGTGCAGCAGGCCAGGGGACAGGGTAGCAGCAGCAGCAGCGGTGCCTGTGCCTGTGAGCGGCAGCCCACGGCAGGCGGCGGGGCAGACGGCAGTGCGGGCGACGCTGCCTGCCAGCTGTGTGCCACACAAGGCGGCAGCAGCCTGGGAGCCCAGCAGGCACCCTGCAGCAGCAGCGGCGGCGGCAGCCTGCTGCGCGGGTGCCGGGTGCTGGAGCTGGGGGCGGGGGGCACCGGCATTGTGGGCCTGGCAGCCGCCTGCCTGGGTGCGCACGTGACGGCCACCGACCTGCCAGCCGTGCTGCCGCAGCTGCAAGCGGCGGCGGCGCTGAACGCAGGCCTGGTGGCCGCAGCGGGCGGCAGCCTGAGGGCGGCAGCGCTGGACTGGCGCCAGCCGGATGCTGCTCTGCTGCAGCCGCCGGCGCCAGCTCAGCACGCGCCAGCTCAGCGCTACGACTGGGTGCTGGGTGCTGACCTGGCGTACAGCCTGGCGCCAGTGCAGCCGCTGGTTGCCACGATCGCAGCGGCGGCAGCAGCGGCAGCTACGTCGGCGCCCGCCAGCTGCGGCGCCGATGAGAGCGGCGGCAGCCGTGCTGGCAAGGGCACTGGGAGCAGCAGCAGCAGCAGCAGTACCAGAGGTACCACGCCCCTCAAGATCCTGATCTCCCACAAGCACCGGCATGACGATGTGGATGCAGCACTGCTGGGCCAGCTGCGGGCTGCCGGCCTGGGCCTGCGGGCTGTGCTGCGGGACACCGGCAGCCGCTGCACCGTATACGCAAACGATGCGGCAGCGGCCGCCCTGCGCGGCGCCAGCTAGCTGGCCTGCAGTGACGTGCCTGCAAGCGCCCTGCATGGCGCAGCTTGCTGGCCCCCAACGATGCCAGCAACTTGCGCCCTGGTTTCGGCGACAGCTGAGCGCCGGCTTGTACCATGCTCGTGTCTCACCCATGCACTGCACAGCCTTTCAATCTTGCATGCAACTTGACCACAGCGTGCCATGAGGAACCCAGGCCGCTCCTCTGCTTGAAAAATGGAACAACCCTCTTGTACAGGCCTCCCTTGCATGTGCCCCTCATGCCCGACTTGTAGCTTCTTGTTATTAAGCTGAGTGCGCGCAGAGCAGAGCAGGAGGGGAGGCGGGGTCAGCCCGTGCAGGAGGAGGAGGATTGGAGACAACAGACGGTGTGAAACAGTCAGGAGCATACAGGGGCAAGCAGGCAAGAAGGAGCGAGCAGGCGAGCAGGGAAACAGATGCAGCAGCAGCAGCAGCAGCAGGGGAAGGAATGGTGGGGCAGGATTTGCGGCACTTGTGGTGGCCCCAAGTGTGATCACACAGTCTCGCCACACAGGTGAGAGCACAGTGCAACCAGGCTACTGCCACCATTCGTGGCCAGCCGTGAGGACTGCGCTCCCCAGCCTGTTGGCCGGCTGGCCAGCACAGGCGTCTGGGGCCTCAGGTCGTCACAGGATCACTGCAGCGATCCAGCCCCCCCCTCAGTCGTCCGCCTTCTTCACCCCCTCCAGCAGCGTCTTCAGCTCCCCCTTCTGGTGCATCTCGTGGAGAATGTCCGACCCGCCCACAAATTCGCCCTTCACAAAAATCTGCACGTGGCAGGAGGGGGGAGATGGAGAGGCAGGGGAGGGAGGGAGGGCTGGGTTTGGCGTATGGGCAGAGGTGGCGTGCGTCGGTCAGGAAGAGGGGCCGGGGCAGCAGGGCGCAGGGCTGAACAGGGCAGGTGGGCGCCCCGCAGGGCAGGGACACAGGGCAGCACCCTGCCCGCTAGCCCAGACCACCAGACCACACAACAACACTCCACTTCACGTCACGTCAGCCATCACCCGCCCCGCTGCACTCTGCCTGCCCATACCTGCGGGATGGTGGGCCAGGCGGTGAACTTCTTGACGCCCTCCCTGACCTCTGGGTCTGCCAGCACGTTGCGCGAGCCGTACTCCACGCCTGGAAAGAAGAGAGGGGGTGAGGCGGGGCCGAATGAGAGGGGCGGCAGCAAGGCTCACGTGGGCGGGGGACGGACAGGCCAGGTTAAGGGGAGGCATGGTGTTGAGTTGCAGGGTTGGAAGCCGCAACGAGGAGCCCCGGCCTGGCAGCATCAGTGCAAACCTGTGTCCCCCCATGCGTGGCAGCAGCGATGCCAGTGCCAGCCAGGGAATGGGGGCCAGCAGGCTCCTCCTACTGTACCGCTAGCAGGCTCGCAGCCCAGGCCACCGTCCCTACCCACCGTAGAGGTTGAGAATGGCACAGGCCATGTTGCTAAAGCCGCACATGGGGGCCTGGGGCACGCCCTGCACAGCACGGCAGCAGCAGGAGAAAGGCGGGCGCATGAATGCTACGCTCCGACAGGCGGCCTCCGCCGCCTTCCCCACCCACCCAGTCCGCCCTCCTGCATTCCTCTGCCATCCACGCACACCCAGCCATCTCCCCACTTGCCTTCATGTAGATGAACACGTCGTGGCTGCTAATGTCCTTCTCGATCGTCGCCTCCACGTCGCCCGCAGGCGCCGCCTTGACCTGCGGCTTGAAGTCGTCGTGGCTGTCATCCGCGGTGCTCAGCTGCCGGGACGCCAGGGATCCACCTGCAGGGCGGGCCAATAGGTTGGCAGGAGCCGCGGTGAGGCAAACAGCGACGAGACAGCGTTAAAGAGTAGCGGGTAGCGGCGTGGCAGGGGTGCAGTTCCCCAGAGTTGCTCACCAACTCGCTGCAGCTGCGTCAGGCCGCCGGCACGTTGCGCCGCAGGCAAAAACTGCCGGGCGGAGGTGAGCAGGCGCTGCATGGCGGGATGCGGGGCTGCAGGGGCACTGGACGGTCACAGACACTATGTGGCAATCTGGGGCAGCCAGCAGCGGGCACAGAGCGCCCCTGTAAGGCAGCTGTGTAAGGGGTTTGCGGGATGCCAGCATGGAAGGGTTTCATGTGACTGGGGGAGGGTGCATCTGAAGCGCTGGGCCTGCTCAATTGCGACCGATCAAGCCACGACTTAGTGCAAAGTTGCGGATCGCGCCTTGAACTGCAGCGGGCAGGTGATCACCTTGTCAATATGGCGAGCAGCGGCACGCAGAAGGTGAGCTGCAGTCAACTTCCAGCATTATCAGCTTTTCGGATGCTTGACTGTCGCGGTGTTGGGCGCCGCACCCTTTGGGCCATCTGGAAGCGCCCACGGCTTGTCTAGAGGCCTGTGCGGCCTCTGGGCGGCTTCATGAGCATGGGAAATGACTTTGGGTAGACATGGAGACCGCCCACAGGCGCTCGCCGGCAGTGGCACTGCGCCGCTGCCGCCGACGCCGCTGGCCAGCTGCCAAAGCGCTCTCCTGCCCAACCCTGCTGCCCCCGCTCCTGGTCACCCACGCCCAGGTGCTGCGCAAGCTGGAGGCGTCGCTGGCTGCAGGGCAGTTTTATGAGGCACACGAGATGTTCAAGACGGTGTACTACCGGCACCGTGCTCGGGGCCAGGCGGTGCAGAGCTACGAGCTATGCCAGGTCGGTGGGACTGCTGCCGGGAGGACTGGCTGCCTGGCTGCCGAACATGTTGGCAATACCGGTGCATGCCAAGGGCTGTGCTGTGCTGGCGCCAGCAATCCAGCTCACCAGACCCTGCCTGCCTTGCCCGCCCACCCCGTCTCGCCACGCAAGCCGCCACCCGACCCAGCCACCCCACCCCGCCTGCACCCCCGCCGCCGCCCCTGCAGGAGGGCGCGCGGTTGCAGCTGCAGCAGGGGCAGCTGAACTGCGGGCTGGAGCTGTGCCTGCTGCTGGTGGAGGCGTACACAACAGACAAGCTGGCCCCCAGCGACGAGGCGGTGGGGTGCATCCTGGCACTAGTGGATGCCTTCCCACGGCAGGGCCGTGCTGAGGGCCAGGATCCGCCTGTGGAGGAGTGCAGCCGCTTTGTGTCGGCGGCGGTCAAGTGGCTGCGAGGGTGAGCTGTGTGCGGGGTGGGGAAGGGGAGGGAGGGCCCGGGCCGGCGGGTGTGGGAGTACGTGCGTGCAGCGGTTTGCGGTCCGGTGCTTAAACGGGCGTGTTGATGGTTTGGGGCAGCCAGGGAGTGGCTTTACTGCTGGCGGCTTGCAGGTGGCTGCCAACCTTGCCCCCGCACTGCTGGCCTGCTGGTTGATGCTCGAGGGCAGGCAGTGCACGGCGCTCACTTCATTTCTCGACTTGCTCACCTGCCCCCGAGGCTGCACCCCTCGCCCACTGTGCAGGGCGGGCGATTGGCAGCACGAGGCGGCAGTGGAGGGGCGGCTGGCAGCATATGCAACGGAGAGCCTGGGCTGGCAGGGCCTGGGCTTTGCGCTGCCCCACTACGCGCGCGCGGGCGATGCGGGCGCCATGGCGGCGGCAGTGGCAGCGGCAGCAGCGCACGGGCGGCCCGATGAAGAGGACTTGTTTGTGGCACGGGCAGCGCTAACAATGGCGGCATCACGGCCGCCGCCGGGGACGCCGCCGGGCGCGGCAGCGACGCAGCTGGCGGCGGCGCGCGAGGTGGTTGCTGGCTATGCTGCTGCAGCTGGGCGCCAGCTTCCTGACACGCCGCTGCTGCACTTTGTGGGGTTTCTGCTCGAGGCGTTGGCACGGCGGTCTGCTGAGCTGGCAGACATGCTGACAGAGCACTACGGTGCCAGCCTGGCACGTGACCCCGAGCTGCTGCCCCTGATACGCCGGTGCCGGGGGCAGTACCTTCCTGCGGCGCCGCCCTTTGGCGGCGGCGGCGGCATGGGTGGGCTGCTGGAAATGATGGGCAGCATGCTGGCCCCGCCTGCGGGCGCGTGAGCGCACGGCGCTGTAACATACCTTCTTTGTAACATGATACAACAACACAACAGTGTGGGGCAGGCAGTCCAGATGGTCAGCAGTGCTGGCAGTGCGCTGTCCTTCTGTGACCTATCTCGCCGCCGCCAGCCGGGCTGGTCGACCCGCCCGCACAGCAACCCTATCTCCAGCCCAGAGGCTGCCAGACTGAGTGGTGGGCATTCAAACACAACAACGTTATTACTGGCATCTGTGTGCGCTGCAGACAGCTCCCCAGCCCCTCAAACCCAGCCCCTCAAACCCAGCAGCGAAGCGGAGCGTCGGACGTTGGCCTACCGGCCTGCACCCATCGCTGGAGCTTCTAGCTTCGGTTCCCTGCATGTGTGGCGGCTGCTAGAGGCCCGCGGAGCTCCACCCGACAGCCCACGGCGCCACCCGGCATGCAGCAGGCTGCTGCGCCTCTGGCGCTGGCCTGCCGCGGCGGAGGCGGCGTCCCGGGCGTACCCCTGCGATGGGGAGCGGAGCGCAGCCCGGCCCAGCGCGCCCCACTGCAGCGGCACTGCCCGCTCTTCCGCCGCCGCCGCCGGCCCGCCTCCGACCTCGCGTGCCGCACGCTGGAGCAGGGCCGCCTGCTGCACCTGGGCGGCGGGGGCAGCGGCCTGCTGGCCTTCCAGCCCTCCTCGCCGGGCGGCCAGGGCGCCGAGCCAGCCAACGGCCTCGACGAAATGAACGTCTCAGGCTTCCTGGCGCAAGCCAATGCGGTCAACGCCGCTGCAGCCGCCGCCGCAGCCGGCGGTGCCAGCACTCGCGGCCTGCCCAAGGAGACGTTCCAGCAGCTGCGCCAGGCGGTGCTGACCAGCCTGGATCTGACAGACAATGCGGAGCACACGGTGGACTATGAGGATGGGAGTGCTGAGCTGGCGGAGGACATTTTGCTGGAGAGCTGCCCCTCTGCCAAGGAGGTCGGCAAGAGCGTGTTCGAGGTGCGGCAGGGGATTTGGCGTTCGCTTTGGTGCTGGGTGGCGGCTGTTGGCCGGCGGCGGCATGCTGGGTGCTGCAGCGTGCTGGTGGCTGTTGCTGCCTGCCTGCTGTTGCTGCCGTGCTGGTAATGTGGGCGGCCAGTGCGGCATGCGGGTAGTTGGCAGGGCAGGCAGTGCGGCAGGCAGTTCGGCGTGCGTCACCTTTTTGGGCATGAGATGTGCAGTGGTAGAGCAGTGACTGGCAGGGCAGTTTTGAAATCGTCGTCTGTCGCGCGAGTTGTCCCTGCTACCGCCCTGCCCGGCACTGGTGCTCCTTCAGCGCCGCCTGCCTCATGCCTGCTGCTGCCTTGTTGCCATGCCCAACCCGTCCACCGCCTCGCCGCATGCACGCAGACGTTGCGCATCGACCAAGCTGGCAAGACGCGGCGCGTGTATGTGCGGCGGCGCGACTTGATCCGGGCCCACGGGTTGCAGCCGCGTGACCTACGGCGGGTGGACCCCTCCCTGAGGTGCGCCTGCTGCAGGCTGTGCTATGCTGCAGGGCAAGGGCGGGGCAGGGGTCGTCGACACGCTGCTGCCTTTGCAGCCTGCCGTGGCAGAGTGCAGCGGATGCGGGAGGAGGGGCGGGTGCTGCCCCGCCAGTGGCGCAGGCAGGGGTGGGCCTCCCGACGGTGGCCTGCCTGCCCGCCTGGTTGCCACCTCACAACTGATGCTGTCGCATGCTGCTGCAATGACGCACCCTTTTGCTTCTCATGCCGCGCCTCCCGCCCTGCCGTCTCCCTGCCGCCCCTGCCCCCCTGTTGCTCTGCAGCCCCACCAAGGTCAGAAGGTCGATAGAACCCTGAAACCCAAAGTTGTGTGGGTCCCCTCCCTGCCGCCCCTGTCCCGCTGTTGCTGTGCAGCCCCACCAAGGTGTCCCCCAGCGTCACCATCAAGGAGGAGTGCGTGCTGCTCAACATTGGCGGCGTGCGCGCTGTGGTCACCGAGGACAAGTGCCTGCTCTTTGAGCCCGGCTCACCCTCCTCCCGCAAGTTCCTGGAGATTGTGATGCCCAAGATCCAGGCGGCAGGTGGGGCGCACAGTGCAACTAGGCTGGGCATGGTTGCGACTGGAAGGAGTATGTTCAGAGGGATTGCGATCAGGGGTGGGGAGGCGCTGGTTGCATGTTGATAGAGAGGCGGTTGCGTGGACCAAGATACAGCCGGCGAGGCTGCGGGACGGTTGTGAATGGGTTGCGCAAGCCGGAGAGTGCATGGCACAAGGATGGGTAGCAGGCGTGCAGTGTGGGGGGACAGCCTCGCCTCGACCTCTCCCCCTCACCCCATCCCCCGTCTGCACCCCCCACCCCCCACCTGCCCCCTGCAGTGGC
Organism: Micractinium sp. NFX-FRZ; assembly: GCA_029339195.1. Classification (NCBI taxonomy): domain Eukaryota; kingdom Viridiplantae; phylum Chlorophyta; class Trebouxiophyceae; order Chlorellales; family Chlorellaceae; genus Micractinium; species Micractinium sp. NFX-FRZ. The sequence continues at coordinate 17,292 of JAPTJF010000274.1, forward strand.
GGCCAACCAGCGGCGTGCGGTGATGAAGGGCTTGCGAGCATCGGGCACTGTCAGCGGCGACGGCTCTGACGTCATGAATGCAACCATGGAGATTGAGGGGGACTATTATGGTGGGGATGAGGGGAGGGAGGGAGGGGGTGGGGGCAGAGCAGTCGTTCGCGGGGGGAGTGGCGGAGGGAGGGAGGGAGAAGGCCACTCCGGAGGGACGTCCAGACAGCACATGTGCTCCGTTAGGCCTCGCGGGATGTCTCTGTTGTTGATTACCCCGAGCTGCTCCCTGTGCCTGCGATTCATCTGTGATCGCCTCGCCTGCCCTCGATTGCCACTCCCGCCCTCTTCGCGCGCCGGCATGTTTGGGCACCTTGAACGCGTCACCATACCAGCTTGCCTCTCCCATCAAACAGCAAAGCATTTTGACTGCTGACTTACACCATCACTCAAACACACACACACGCGCACACACACACGCATGTGTCCCTGTCCTGCCCCGCAGGCAGCGGCTCGTTTGAGGACGAGCGCATCTTCCCTTTTGAGCTGGAGATGCTGGAGGGGGCGCTGATGGTGGCCACGGGTGGGTGGGCGGGCGGGTGCGGTACGTGCACGCACCATGGCACTGCAAGTTGATGGTGGCCACGGGTGGGTGGGTGGGTGCACACGGCACTGCAGGTGCAGCGCTGGTGGTGGCCACCCGGCAGGTGGGCGGGTGCGTGGGGTAGTGCATGCAGCAAGGCGCTGCAGGTTGCAGTGTTGGTGGTTGCTCACTGAGTGCCGGGCAGCGGGGGCACTGAGGGCGGCTGCGGTTGGGTGGGCGCAGGGGTGTATGCTGCCGCACATCAGCTGCAATGCTGTGCGGACGTGGAGTTGTACAGCTGCAGTACTGAACCGTTTTGACAGCGGGGGGGATGTGGGGGGGGGCGCAGCCCCCACCACCCTGGAAATTTTGGTTCGCCACCCCGCTCATTCATCACATCTTATAAGGGGGGACGCTTGTGGAGCTGTACGGTTGTGGAGCTGGTGGCCGCCCACCCCTGGCACCCTTTGTTGTTTGCTGAACCTACTCGTCTCCCGCCCGTACCCGTACCCGCTCCCCTCCCCCCTCCTGGTGCAGGCAAGCTGGATGCTGAGCTTGTGGCCGCCACGCGGCGGGTGTCGGGCATGCTGCAGAAGCTGCCCCGTGAGATCACCCCCGTCAATCTGGAGGAGCTTCGGCGGGTGAAGCAGCTGCTGGTGGAGCTGGAGAGCAAGGCGGAGAACATGCGGTGAGGCGCAGCGGGGGTGGGTGGCTGTGCTTTGTGTGGGGGTGGTGGAGCGAGCATGCCCGCACACCATGAGCGCAGGCTGGCTGTGCTTTGTGTGGGAGTGGTGGAGCGTGGTGGCGTGAGCATTCTAGCACCCCGCGGTTGTCCTGCTTGCGACTGTGGCGGGCGTGGGTTGAGGCAGGTGAGGCAGCTGTTGGTAAGGCGAAAACGTGGGGTGACGCGCAGGGGGTGGGGGCCAGCGCTGCGCGCAAGCGTCATTTGGGGTGGGTGTCTGTGCTGCGCGCGAGCGTCATTTGGGCATGCCAGCACGCCGTGGGCTGTGATGTGCACCGCGTGTTGCAAACGGGGTTGAGACGCCTGAGGCAGCTACTGCCAGCCCCTCGTTCCCTCCTTTTACTCATTGCAACCTGCTGCCCCACCCCACCTCCTGCGCCCGCAGCGACCTGCTGGAGGAGCTGATGGACGACGAGGAGGAGTTCATCCAGCTCAACCTGTCGTCCCGCCCCAAGCGCGAGGAGAAGCGGAAGCAGCGGGAGCGGGAGCGGCTGGAGCGGGAGATGGAGCGGGAGGCGCGGGAGCGGGATGCGGGTGGGTGCTGTTGTGGTGGCAGCAAGGGGCAGCCTGCGCTTGCATGTCATTTCCGTTCCATGCGGAAATGGGCAGGCGGCGAGGAAGCGGGACGCGGGTGGTGTGGATGCGGTGGCAGGAAGGGGCAGCGGCGGTTGCATGTCTATAGCGTGCGCACATGAGGTCCAAGAGCGGGTAGAACGGGAGGTGCGGGTGGCCACAGCCTGGGGCAGTGTGCTTTGTGTGCGGCATGGCGGCAGTCTGGCCTTTGTGAGTGTGTGTGTAGGTGTGGATGGATAAAGGGCAGGCGGCGGGGCTGCATCGACCGCCCCTCCTGCCGCCCGCCCCTGCGTGCACGTCTGCATCCCACCCCGCCTCCGCCGCCCGCCTGCCCGACCCGCCTGTCTTCAGACCGCTCCATGCGGAGTGTAGACGGGCTTCCCTCCAGCACAGGCGCCGCCACCGCCGACGGCCTGCCCGGCGGCGCCGCTGGCAGCACCGACGGCCGCGGCGCGGCGCGGCGCAAGCCCTCTGCGCGCAGCGACCGCATCGCGCAGCTGCGGCAGCGCGTGGGGGAGGATGGGCAGAAGGGGGCCGAGGAGGACGATGGGGGGTACCAGGATGCGCAGGACGCGCTTGAGGAGATGCAGGAAGAGGTGGGTGTGGCTTGGGGATTGGGTGGAGCGCGCCTGCCTGCATAGCACGGCGCCCAGCAGGGGTAGGAGAGTGGAGATGGGCGAGGGAGGGAGTCCTACGCTGGATGAGGAAGACGGGCTCACAGCGCATGTATGTGCCCCCACCCCCAACACACTGCGTACGCGCCCTGAATCCCCTGCTTGCCTGGCGCTTGCGCGGGGGGGGGAGGGTGAGGAGCGTGGGCCGGGGAAGGTGGATTCCTGTTCATCGTCGCTAGTTTCCCCCGTTTTCCTTCCCTTCTTCTGCGGGTGCATTCTGGATAGCAAACCTTTGATTTGCTTCGCTCCTTGTGTGCCCCCCGCAGGAGGACGAGGAGCGTGAGCTGGAGGAGGTGGAGGACCTGCTGGAGTACTACCTGCAGAGGGCGGCCAACACGCAGGTGGGGGTCAAACACGCAGGCGGGGTCCTCGCTTTGCCATGCAGGCGGGTGGGGCGGGGGCTTCCTTGTGCAGTCGTGCTTGGGATGATGGTGGGCAGGGCGGCTGTGACTGCACACATGGCGGGCCTGCGGCAGGCAGCCAGCTGCCCTGCCTGGAGGTCGCCTGCCAGCATTTGGGCAGGGGAGCCTTGCAGCACCTTGCTTGCTGCGGCGGGGACGGCATCATGCCCCCGTGCCGTGCACGCCACCACCCACCCAGGCACACACACAGCAACCCGTGTGTCCTGTCCCGCCCTCCCCCCTGCCCCACCGCAGAGCGAGGCGGAGCGACTGCTGGCAGGGGCGCGTGACTTAGAGGAGTCCATCGGGGTGTCGCTCAGCGCGCGGCGCTTTGAGGTACGTGAGCTCAGCGGGTGCCGTGGGTGTGGGCGCTGTGGCAGTGTCTGCAGGCTGGCGGGTGGGCATGCGCGGTGGCTGGCTGGATGGGCGTGCTGCTGCAGCTGCTGCTGCTGCTGCTGCCCATCGCTGCCGCTGCCCACTTTACCCGCCGCCTGGGTGAGTGCCGGACTAGAGCACTGAACCTGCCGCCGGGCCGCTGCCAGTGTAATACCTGCCACAGCCGCCACTGGCAAGACACCATCCAGTTTACCTAACCTGCTTGCCTGGCTGCAGGTCAACCGCCTGGAGCTGCTGCTGTCCATTGCCTCGTTTGCGGCCGCGCTGGGCGCCATGGTTGCGGGCATCTTTGGCATGAACCTGCGCAGGTGGGCCGGGTGTACTCCTACGCTCCTCTTGCGCTTGATTTGTGCTCAATTGAGGGCCAGGAAGGTAGAGGGTGCGACTCCTGTGGGCTGCGGCCGCCTGCCTGCTCGCCTTCCTGACGCCTCCCGCCCGCCGATCCCCGCCGCTGATCCCCTGCCGCCGCCGATCCCCTGCCCCCCGCTCCCCTGCCTGCCCCCGCCCCCTCCCCTGCAGCACGCTTGAGATGAGCGTGATTGGGTTCTGGGGCACCACGGGCATGATCATACTGGGGTCCTACTGGGTGAGTGGGGCGGGGGTGAGGGGGCGCCAGCAGGGCGTGCCAGCAGGGCAGGGAAGCGCCAGCGCCCTTGTCATCTTCATGAGATTTGATCAGGCAGGTGGCATGCCATGCCAGAGTCACGAATTGCTTGGGTGGCACGAATCCACAACACTGACTGTGCGGTGGGTCGCACAGGGTGGGGTGCCGGCAGGGTGGCTAGGCACCTCCCGCTCGGCACCTCGCTCAATTCTACGCTCGCCCTCGCCGGCCCCTCTCGACTGGCCCCTCACACCCGCTGCACTTTCCCCCTGCCGCCTCCCACCCTGCTATGCTGCGCTCTAACTTGTGCCCCTGCCGCCTCCCGCAGGTGTTCTACCTCATCTACAAGTACACCAAGCGCAAGAGAATCCTGTGAGGCCCTCGATTCATCATACCACCTTGCTGCACGCCACCACCGGCCCGTGGTGCGCCCGCACTGGTACCGACCCTGGCCCGCAGCGCACGGACAGCCCTGGCCTTGCCGGCGGCCCGACCTGGGCTGCCTGCCCCGACGACCCAGCCCCCGGCCATTGCCCCATCCCAACTCAACTCCTAACTTGATCAGCATCAGTATTCCAAGTTGCCAGGCCACGGCACAAACAAACCCTCAAGCCCCACACCCTTGGCTCCCCCCCTCCCCTCTGCTCGCTCCTCCAGTCTGCAACGTCTCTATGCGCCCGTCGCCCTTGGGCGCCACCACCGCACCTGTTCCCTGTATTGCCCGATTTTCTCTTACCCGCATCCCTCCCCCGTCTGGCCTCAGTTGCCCGCCCCTTGCCTGCACCCTCTCTCTCCCCGCAGCCACTATCCTTCCCCCTCTGTTGGCGCCGCCGCACTTATCCCTCCCCCTCCCTGCTTCCCTGTCCCTTCTTGCCCCTTCTCCGACGCTTGCTCCTGCCGCTGCTGTGCTTGCTGAACGCACGAACCTGGGGGTGCGTGCCCCCCGCCCTCCCTCACTCCCGTCCTGTCTCTGCCCTCTCCTGGCCTGGCTGCACTTTGAGCCGATCTGTGCCTGCCAGCCGGCAGCACCCCTGCCTTGCTGGCTCCCGTACATGCGCAGCTGCATACCTGTACTGCAGTTTTTCCGTGCGCTGCACCCGCCTCTGCGTTGCGCTGCGCCACCAGTAGAAGTGAGCGGACAACAGAAGCTGAGAGCAGTGACCTCTCCAAAGTGCTGTTTCATTGGCTGTGTCGGCGTTGAAGACTACTCACCGTACGAGCTGTACCCAGGAGGCTCAGGGAAGAGGCAGTTGCCATTTGCATTCCGTGATGCGGGTGCGGCTCAGCTGTGGAAGCAGCGACAGAGATAGATGGCTCCGGTGCCGTCACGGAGTCACACGGCCTGGCATGAATCATGTTGCACACAGAAGAACCACATACAGCGCATGCATGCAAGAAGGCATCGTGCAGTGTGTTGAGATGCTGAAATTAACTATGCATGCTGAGCGATGGGCGCCCAGTGCTGTGGCCTGCTGTGCTAGGGCTGTCTTGTTGCCACATGGCAGCCCGTTCTGTGCATCGTGTTCATGCTGTGCTAGCGGCCTGAACTGTGCCCACAATGGCCTGCAATTCAAGGAACATCGCAATGACGGCAGGCCTTCTGCAACCGAGAATGGAAAAGCACCACGCAAAACCTGGTAGCACTTCAACGTCATGCTGCGCCATGCTGCACCATGCTGCACCCCGCAGCGCTGGCACCCAGCCGGTGGGTGTGCGTGCGCAGTTCCTTGTGGCGTGCTCCCCCCTTGCGCATTGTAACCCCAGATCATCCAATTGCATAGACCTGCGTCTAAGCCGTGCCAGTATCTGCTGTGAAGCCCTGGTCCCGACGGGCCACCCCGTGTTGCCCGCTGCACAAAATGTCGATGAGCGTAGCTGCCGTGCGTGCAGCGGTGCAGCGAAGCGGAGTGCGTGATATCAATATGCTGGACGAAGAGGCAAAAGAGGCGGGCACGACGTCCAAGTGAGCGCGGCCGCGATTTTTGCAACGTTGGCCGCGCAGTTAAAGACAAACGCCGTGCCGCAGGCAGCTCACAAGTGCTGCCAGGTGGGGGAAGGCAGTGGGCGGCGCGACCAACGCCAGCGCCTGTGCCTATTTACCCTCTCATATCTGATGCCTATGCCCTCTCCTTCCTGCTGACTGGCTGCCGCCCCTGCAGGTACGCTGGGATTTGGTTCTACAAGCACGGCCGCAGCTCAAGCCTGAGCTTCTTCAGGGGCAGCCCCTCATGGAGCGCCGTGGTGCAGGCGGCGCCAGAGGCAGCAGGCACGCACGGCAGCTGTAGGGAAGGCCAGCCCTCCAGGCCCCCGCTTGTTCTCTCATTACTTTTGTTAGTGGCGTTGCAGCCCAATCGCAAGCTTGTAAATGGCGTGCATGGCCCTAGACGCATCTACCGCCCACCGCCCCCAGCCCCAGCATGCGTCGCCCCCCTCCACCCACCCGTGGCGCCCCCGGGCTGATTGGTTCTGCAGGCAAGCCTCCCAGGAAACAAGAGTACGGTGACCAGCCCTTCTTTGTGGTGCACGGCCTGGAGAGCGAGCAGGAGGCAGCGCTGGCTCACGACTACGCCACTCTCTGGCTGCGCCTGCGCAACCGAGGTGTGCATGCACGTGGTCATGCGGGCTGGGCTGCATCTTGTGCATGGCTCCCATGTGCCCTGCCAGGCTGGCAGGAGCTGTTGTGAGGAGGGCCCATGGGGGCAACAGGGGGTGCAGGCGGTGGCTCATGCTGCCCTGGCCCTGCAGCAGGGCGGCTGTACCCTGAAGGATGCCCCTCTCTCCCCCACCTGCTTCCCTGCCTGCACCGCCATACTGCAGCACTGGCACACCTCAACTACCTTGCCACCCTGCTGGCCCATGTGCTCGCCCCGCACCATTCGCGCACCCTGCCCCCCCTGCCGAGCATAACAGCAACCCCAGCCTTGCCTGCAGGCTGCACCCCGGCGGCGCTGACCAGCCAGGCCTGGAACCTGCCTGAGATGCGGCTGTGGGAGAATGCTGGGCTGCTGACGCACCTGCGCCAGTATGGCCTGGATGGGGTCAAGGTGGTGGAGAAGTACGTGAAGACAAAGGCAAGGCGGGGCAGGGGTATGGGGGGGCAGGGCAGGGGCAATAGGCCGTACGATGTAGGGCATGGGTGCTAGCACTTTTAGGTGGGGAGGCGCAGGGAGAGGCGCCTGGCCCTTACGGTAAGGTCGCCGGGAATGGCGGCGTGCCGACGTCAGAGGCAGCCGAACCTCCCACCCGGCATCGGCTTAGTGGCCAGCCAGTCCACCAGTTGATGCCAGCCAGCAAGAGTACAGGACTCATCCATACTGGCTGGCGGCTTGGCCGCACTGACTCCATCCCTGCCCCTGCCCCTATCCCACCCTGCGCACCCGTACCCCTGCCCCCCTGCAGGTGCGCGACCAGCTGCCCACGCTGGCAGAGAAGGGGCTGCTGCCCAAGAAGCGGGCACAGCAGCTGAAGCAGCAGCAAAAGCGGCACGAGGAGTGGCTGGCGGAGGTGCACGGGCGGCGGTATGGTGGGCAGGCGAAGGCAAAGGCAAAGGCGAAACCGGCACGGCGAGCGGCAGCGCCCGCGGCCCGCATGACTAAGCAGGAGCGGTCACAGCGGGCGGCGGAGATCCTTCCGCAGCAGGCACAGCGGCAGGATAAGCGGGAGAAGCAGGCACAGAGGGAGGCGCGGGCGGAGGCAAAGCGGGCGGAAGCGCAGGAGCGAGCGGTGCAGGCCAATGTTGCAGAGCAGCAACGCAAGGCAACGGAGCTGAAGCAGCGGCGGGTTGAGAAGGAGCAGCACGAGGCGGCGGCCCGCCAGCGGCAGGCTGCAGATGTATTGATAAGCAGCCAGGCGCAGAAGCGGCAGCGGCTGGAGCGCCAGGCGCGGCGCGGCGGCAAGCGGCTGGCCCCACAGTCTGCCTAGGAGCTGGGACAGGCTGGCGCTGGCGCCGCACGTTGTGTTGTGGCCTGCCAGGGCAGGGCAGGGTGGCAGCAACAGACACCCTTAGCCCCCGTGCCCACCCCCGCCCAGCCCGCAGCAGCAGCAGCAAGCCCCGCTGCCTTGGGTTTGCTCATTTTCCACAGCCTGCTTCCCGGTGCGCTGCTGCTTCTCTCGTTTGCCTATCCTGCGCCCCTTGCCCCCGTTGCCCGCATGGATTGCTACTTGCCATGGTGCGATGCACGCAGCGCTCGTCAACACATATTACATTTTTCTTTTACAAAGTAGTCAGATGTGAAATAAGGTTCACGTTATGGACGAGTTAGGGTTGCATTACAGGGTAGGCAGGTGTGTGGGCTCTCGGCGCACGGCCGACAGCGGCTGGCGGTCTTAGTCTGCCTCGCCGCCCCCGCTGCCCTCCTCCTCCTCCTTCCTCGTCCATCCGCCTCCTTGCTGCCATCCTTGCTCTCGCTGCCACTGTGCTCGCCTTCATCATTGCTGCCTTTGCCCGGGCCGCCGCGGCTGTCGACGCTCTCACGCTCTAACTGCCGCTGCCCGCACCCTCCGCCGCCGCCTGCCGCTGCCCCAACCGCCGCTGCTGTCCCCTCTCATGTTGGCGCCCCGCCCTAGTCTTCATCCTCGCTGCTGCTGCTCTCCTCCTCACTGCTGTCCAAGTACTCGCTCAAATCCACGTCGACGCCCCTCAGGTTGCGCATCAAGAGCTTCACCAGCCCCGCGTCAGGCCTGGCGATGTCATAAAGGCTCAAGCGTGCCAGCTGATGCTGCCCACGCAGCACGCGCAGCATGGCGTCAACATCGCCACGTGTCAGCTCCAGCTGCTCGTTTCCGTCCAACTTCAGCTTGCGCAGGCAGGTTGCGGCGGCAAGCGCGGGCGGCAGGCGCCGCAGCGCCCCGCGGCTGACCGTCAGCCGCTGCAGGCCTGCAGCAGGGAGTGGTAGCAGGCATCGGCGGGCAGGCTGAGAGGCATGGCAATGCAGCATCAAGAGCACCCAAGATGCGGAGGTGGCACCAGGCAGGGGGCACCAGGCTGCCCCCAGCCTCCCCGCTGCGGATTGCCCAGCACCTGCCAGCCATTGCCAGCCACCCTCCAACATTGCCAGCCCGAGTAGCAGCCTTCAAGGGGCCCCAACGCACGCACCTGCCAGGTAGGGCCCTGCCGGCAGCTCGGCCAGGGGGTGCCCGCTGAGCTTCAGGGCAGTGAGCGTGGTGCAAGCGACCAGGCAGGGCGGCAGCTCTGCCAGGCCACCGCCCTCACTGACGGTGCATGCCAGCTCAGCAAGCTGTGGGGTTTGAGCCATCAGCGCCGTCAGAGCTGCCCGCAGGCCGCCGCCGGCGGTGGCGTCGCCGCCGGCGGTGCAGGAGCGCAGGCGCAGCGTGCGCAGCGGGGCCAGGTGGGCGCACCCCGCCAGGTCAGCGGGGGCGCCCAGATGGCAGTCGTGCAGCTCCAGCACTGCCAGCGGGGCGCTGCCAGCTGGCAACAGGCTGGACAGCAGCGTGCTCAGCGCCGGCATACGGAGCGCGCCAATGACCACCAGTGTGCCGCCGCCGCCGGCTGCCTCAGCCTTGGGCGGGGCGTACCGGCATGACTCCATGTCCACCCCTGCAACCTGCGCAACGGAAGTGGGGCAGCGCCTGCCTGCTGAGCTTAGCAACTGGCAGCCAAGACGCCGCTTGCCACCAGCCCCCCACACTCAGGCCGCATTACGGTGGGCAGCTTTCGGCGGTCCTTCCATCCCAGGCCACCACACCCTCAGCCCACCTGTCCCACCCACCTGAAAGGTTCCGTCGCTGCGGTGGAATTCAAAGCTGTGCAGCCGCCCCTGGAAGCACGCCAGGTCTGGCGGCTGCAGCTGCCCCTCCGCAGGTTCCCAAGGGTTGCCCTCCTCACACAGCACCAGGCAGCGCAGCGCCGCCAGCGCCGTCAGCCCCTGCACCGGCTGCGCAGGCACGGGCGCCTGCGACACCACCTCCAGCCGTGTGAGGTGCGGCAGCTGCGGCGCAGCTGCCAGGAGGCCGCCGGGCGGTGAGGCCGGGCCGTGCGTGGTGACCAACTCCCGCAGCGAGGTGAGCTGGGCGATGGCGGTCAGTAGCGGGGGCGCCAGCAGCCAAAAGGTGTGGAGCTGCAGGCCGGTGAGGCGCGAGAGGGCGGCCAGCGCGGGCAGCCCCTCGGGCGGCAGCTCTGTGAAGTTTTGCAGCTCCAGGCGTTGCAGCGCAGCGGGGCGCAGCAGCGCCAGGAAGTCGGCCAGGCGCGAGCACACGGGGCGCGGCGGCACGATGGGTGCCGGCACCCCCCACGCACGAAACACAAAGGTTGTGACCAGCGGCGCGGCCAGCGCCAGCTGGGCCAGCTGGGCATGGAAGAAGGCGGGCCAGCGCTGGTCCGGGAGGAGGCGCAGGCGGAGGAGCGGAGGCGCGAAGGTGGCCCAGAGTTCGGGGGAGGCGTAAAAGGCGGCACGCCAGCGCTTGCACACGCGCGTCAGCGCATCCCTGCAGGGAGGGCAGTTGGGGAGCTGACTGTGACTGCCGTGGCTGGGCGGCGGCAGGCAAGGAGTGCAGGCAGACGGGCGGGTGGGCCTGGGCGCGGCAGGGCTGGCGGCGGACGGCGGAGACCGGCCAGGCCAGGCCCTGATGGTGAAATGCACATAGCGAGCATGAGATGTATCCCTCGCTAGTGTTGATCACATGAACTGGTGGGCCCCTAATACCTCTGCCTGATGCCCAGCTGGGTCTCACCCGTGCCGCCGCCCAGCGGCGGCCAGCACCCCTGCAAGGAGGGCATCCGGGAGGTCGTCCATGTGCGCTTGCACCGCTTGTGCGCGTGCCTGGGCGCGTGTCCTAGCCATGGCGTGCGGTCGGCGGGTCGCCCGCAAGAGTCCGGAGGGTGAAGGGCAGAGGTGGTGGGAGCAGGGTTTGCGAAGAACGCGGGAGGCTCCCTGGCAGGCAATTCGGTCGTGAGGAAGGCGATGGGACAAGTCGCAAGGGGCGAAACGAGGTACATGCACGTGGGGCCCATGGGGCAGGACATCCGGGATTGGCGGCAGGCTCAGGGCATCAAGGATTTGGGGAGCCCGGCCCAACTTATCACTGATCCCCTCGCATTCTGTGGTGGAATAGCACGTGGAGGGGTTTCAAAACCTTTTTGTATGCCCTGCAATCACTGCCACCCCTAGGGCGCACATGCATCAAGTTGCACTTGGGCAGCCGGCTGCACTTCAACATTGTGTTCTGACCGCTGTCCACACTCAATCGGCCACACTTGTAAGCAATGGCACGGAGTGGGATGTTTCACCATTACCAGAAGGTATGACATGCCTGTGTTGCTGACTGCCTCTTGTGCCCGGCAGACCTCGACCCGCTGCCGCCCAACCACTGCCACTCGCCTGCCACTCGCGTTTTGTGCGCTTCTTGTTGTTCAGCGGGCAGAGGCGCATGGGCTTTGAGAAGTGATCACGTATTTGTCCTTGAGCTGAAAACTGCAGCAGAACACTGGCCTAGGCCGAGCGCCGTGCAGTGCAGCAGGCGCCGTGCAGCGCAGGGCGGCAACGCCAGCAGCCGTCCCGCTGTGCTGCCGCCGCATCCCTGGCCGGCCACATTGGGAGCCTTGCGGCTCGCGGCGGCGTGGATCACTGACGCATTTCAGTGTTTGACTGTCAGGGGTCTGCTGGGCAAAGAAGAGTGCAAGGAGCAGGCAGCGGCGCCACATTTTAGCCATGCCGCCTCGGCAGGGGGAAGTTCGCGGCGTGCAGGACCGGTGAGTGAACTCTTAAAATATCGAGCTGCCGCCGCGTTTCACCGCTGCTCGTTCACCGGCGCCCGCTCTGGCAGCCCGCTCACAGCCCGCTCCCCACGCCTCCCCGTCTGGCAGCGGCGCGGCGGATTGGTACCATGCGCTGCCGCCCATCACCAAGGCGCTGCTGACGGTGTACTTGGCGTCGGGGCTGGCGGCGTGGGCGGGCATACTGCCGCTGAAGTTCCTCTATCACGACTGGCGCCTCGTCTTCAAGCGCGTGCCAGAGGTGGGCAGCACCATCTACTGCTAGTTGTGGCAGTGCCAGTGCGCCTGGATGCTGCCTAGGAGGGCACGTAGGCTGGGAACGGCCGCGGCCACAGGCGCCTGCACCCACCTGGGAGCGCTGCGGCTGCCTGCCAACCTGGCTGCTGCTCGCCGCCCGCTGCAGGTCTGGCGGCTGCTCACCAACTTCACATTCCTTGGCAAGCCCAGCCTCCCGTGGCTCTTCCAGCTCATCTGGCTGTGAGTGGCGCCGATGGGGCGGGGGGCACGGCTGAGCCCGCTGGGGCGTGACTCCGCACATGCAGTGGCTGCACCTGCCAGACGGCACAGGCCTGGGCCTCCCTCCCCGCTGTCCTCTACATCAATGTGTGCCACCCCACACACACATCTGCGCAGCTGGCACCGCCCTCCTGCATGCCGTCTTGTCTGCCGCAGTCCCGCCTCTTTGCACATCTTCTTCCAGCAGCGTGACATGTGGCGTCCATTCTGGGATCTCAGTGATGCGTTCACCACATCACATGCCTGCATGTGTGCCCCTGCAGCGTCACGTACGGCGGCAGCTATGAGCAGGCCAAGTTTGCTGGCAACACGGCCGACGGCATTGTCATGCTGTTTGTGGGCCTCTCCACATGCATGGTGCGCCAGCTCAGCCGGGCTGCGGCTGGGTGCCGAGTTGTTGGGTGCTGGGGCCCGCGTCTGTAACGCTGCCTTTTTGTGCCGCCACTGGCGTGCCGGCGACAGCATCATGCTGTCCCGCGCACGGCAGCGCGTGGATGCTCTACCTGGGAATGCAGCAGGGCGGCAACGCTGTTTGTTGCTGGGATGCTGGAAGCTGCCTGCCCTCGGCCCGCCTGCGCCCCACCCCCGCCGCCGCCGCCCGACTCCATGCCCCGTGCCGCCTCCCTGCTGACTGGCCCACCCTGTCCTTCCGCCCGTGCCTTCTCTTCCACTCCTCACCCCCGCTGTGTGTCGCAGTCCCTCGACTTCCTCTCCTGGCTGTGCTCCGGCTTCATCCCCCCCGTCTTCTCCAGCTACTTCCACTCCTCCGCCATCGTCTTCCAGTTCATGTACCTGTGGAGCAGGCAGAACCCCAACGCAAACGTGAGCGCGGTGTGCGGAGTTGCCAGGGACCCCAACGTTTGCACGCCTATGACAACATGAACATCGCCAGAAACTGCAAGCAAACGCAAGCATCGTGTGGGTGCTGCCGGGGCCCTGCGCATGCGCACACACACCACACACGTGTTGGCGCTGGGACGGCAGGGCTTTGGCGGGGGGCTCGTTGCTGTGAGGGCGGCTCCGCGGCTTCCACTGCGTGTAATTCACTCGCATTGGAGTCCTAACACGAGCGGGATCGTCATATGGGCATAAGCCCCCAATGAGCTCTCCATTCCCGCCACACCACACTGACAGTGCCGCTCCGCCCCCGCCCCCCTTTCTTTGTATGTTCTTTGTGCAGGTGAGCCTGTACGGCTTCATCAAGCTGATGGGCAAGCACCTGCCCTTTGCCTTTTTGGCGCTGGACCTGCTGATGGGCGGGGATGTGTGGAGCGACATGCTGGGCATCCTCATGGGACACATGTGAGCCCGCCTGCCTGCTGGGGGTGCGTCTGGCTCTTATTTGACATAATGACCTGTTGGTGGGGGCAGGGATGTGTGGAGCGACCCGCTGGGCGGCTTGCGGCATCCTCAAGGGCCACACGTGAGGCTGCTGGCTTTCAGCATTGTGGTGTGCGGCGGCGTGCCTGTGCGCCTTCACTCCATCTTTGTAACGCGCCTGTGGTGGCTCGTCGTGCCTGGTGCATGTGCTGCACTGCTCGTCAAGACCCTCTGTCTTGTTGTGCGTGTGTGCTGCAGGTGCCGGCTCCTCACAGAGGTGTGCCTCCTTTCTATGCTGCCCCCAACAGCTCCCCACCTTCCCCCAAACTTCTCGCTGCAGGTGCTGGTTCCTCACCGAGGTGTGCCCCCCCAACATCTCCCCACCTTCCCTGCAACTTCTCCCTGCAGGTACTGGTTCCTCACCGAGGTGTATCCAGTGGCCAGCGGGCGCCACGTGGTGCGCACCCCCGTCTGGCTGTCGCGCTTCTGCCTGCAGCACCGAATCGGGCGGGTGCCCATCCAGGCCGTCAACCCCGTCAACCCAAGCGACGTCGGCTTCCGCGCCTTCCAGGGCCGCGGCCGCCGGCTGGGCGAGTAGGGGTGCAGGCGGCGGGGCGGGGTGCTGTGAGGCAAGTGGAGCGGCGGGGCATGCGGAGGGGTGCAACGCGGCGCAGCCCTTGAGCCAAGGCTGGCCGGCTGTGCCTGTTGAGTGTCACCGGTCCAGCGACTGTTCGCGACTGCAACCTCTCTGCCTCTCTCCCGCGCGCGCTCCTTTTTCTTGCTTCGTCTCACCTCACCAGACACACCCAATTTTAACAGTCCTACTGCTTTCATCAGTTCATAGCCACAACACCGAAGTGGGAAAAGGAAGAGAAGGGGCAGATGAAAATGTCAAGCGATGAAAGAGCTGCGCATGCAGGCGGGGTGTAAACATAAAGAAGCATTGCACCGCTTGCGCTGCTGCGCCAGCGGTGCAATTTCAACACGCCCAATGGCGGCCGTGTCCCCTGGCATGGGGGTGAGCGGGGAGGCCAGCAGGCGCTGCCTGCAGGGGCCACACAACGCGGCCAGTCGGGCGCTCCGTGCTTCCGCCGTATGGCCTGGCGGCGGCACCGGTCTGGCCTGCTCAACGCCGGTCACATAACTGGCGCCACATGGTAGGGTGGGGGGAGGGTTGGGGGAGGGAGGGGGGGAGGAGGCAGCTGAGCTCCAGGGGCGGAGCTGAGCTCACTCTTGGCTCCGGGCTGGCCTGCTCACCGCTTGCGCCGCATCGTCATCCCGCCCCCAGGGTGGTGTGCTGCCTCTGGGTCTTCCGGGTCCTCCAACTCATGCCCCCAAATCAGCCACTCGTGGCTGTAGTGCTCGCGAATGAATGCCAGCACAGTCCTGCGCCACATGGGGCGGGCGGTGCAGCAGGGGAGGGTATAGTTCAAGGGGCAGTTGGGGTCGAGGCCCGCGCAAGCCTGTGTAGTGCGGCCTGAGTGGCAGGCGGCACAGGGGTAGTGTGAGCCAGGACACAGCCCAGTTGAACCAGTCGTTGGGAGCAGCACAGGCACAGCGAAGCCACCAAACACAGTAGGGCACAGCACAGCACGCCATGCCCAGCCTCGCTCAGCACAGCACAGCGCAGCACGTTACAGCATGGCACAGCACGGCGCACGCACTTGCTGCCTGTGAAGGTGCCAAAGTGGTCGTCGGTGAAGAGCACCTGCAAGGGGGTGGGAGAGCAAGAGGCACAGCATCGCAGGAGAGTGGGCCGGCAAGGCTAAGTGGGCCTGGAGGCAGGCAACCGCAAGCTGCTGCAGCCAGCGCAGGTGAGCGGGCAGGCACACAGGCAAGGAGCGGGCATGGGCCGCCATCAGCACCGCAGCCCCCGCCACTGCGACGCACCAACTGCAGCAGCAGGAGCCTGTTGGGTAATTCAAGGAGGATACTGGGCCAGGAAGACCAAACCACACCCAGAACCATGCTCACTCGCAAACCACACCCAACACCAGCCTAGCTGTGCACCTCATCGGCCTGCAGCTCCACTGATTGCAGCGCCGAGTCGGTGATTGCATCCAGCGCCTCCCTCAGCGTGCCGTGGCCGGCCGCCAGCACCAGGCACGTCCTGCGGGCGGGCGGGGGGCGGGGGCAGGGGTTGGCAGCACCAGTGGGTGTGGTGGGCAGCAGTGAGCCTGGCGAGCAAGCGGACACGGAAGACGCGCTGTGCGCTGCGCATGCTGCCAGCCACCCCACCCGCCCGCCAGCACTTGCTTTGCTGCCCCCGCGGCCCAGCGCACCGCATCCGTGCCTCCGCTGCCTCCTCGTCCTCCTCTTCTTCCGGTGGCTCTGCCGGCGGGTCGCATGTCACCGAGATGAGCAGGTGGGTGGCGGCGTGCAGGAACTGGTGCAGGAAGAGGGCGGGGCGGTTGAGCGGGTAGTCGTCGTTGCGGTGGAACTGGATGGTCAGGGAGCGGGTGGCGGGCGGCGGGCCAGGCGCTGTGCAGGCAGCGCCAGGGCCGCCGTCAGCGCCGCCTTCAATGCCGCCAACAGCGCCGCTGCCTGCACAGCTGCCTGCAGAGGCTCCGCTGCCTCTGCCCTCCTCGGCAGGTCCCGCCCGCCCGAGGGAGGGCAGCGGGGGCAGCTTGAAGTCAAAGAGGTCGATGTCACTCAGCGCCACCACCCCGCCCTGGGGGCCCGCAGGCGCAAACAGCGGGCCGGGGCGGGGACGCAGGCACTGCGATGCGACGGGGGGGCAGCAGCAGCGGTGGGGGCCAGAGGGGGCAGTGGTCGGGAGGCAGCTATCACGCATGCACGCACACACGCACGCCGGCGGCGGAGACCATCGCTCCTCAAACTGCCACTTCACTTCCAGTTTGATGGCATCCCCTGCACCGCACCGCACTGCACAGCAGGCCTTCTTCCCCGCCCCCCGGCCACCTCCAGTTTGACGGCATCCCCTGCACCGCACTGCACCACACAGCAGGCCTTCTTCCCCGCCCCCCGCACCTCCAGCGTGAGAAACTCCACGGTGGGGGGCAGCAGCTCCGCCAGGTCTACCTCCCTGCAGGGGAGGAGGCAGTATCAGATGCTTACCTAAGACTTTCGTACGGGAGACGCAAGGGGGAGCGGGCGGGCGGCAGAGGGAGGAGCTGTGTGCCGTGGCAGCCCACTGCTTGCACCAAACCAGTCCGCCGACCAAGCTTGCACTTTGAGCTGCTACGGTGGGGCGCTGGCTGCACTGCACTTGCATGTGCTGAGGTGGCGCCGCAACGCTAGGCTCTGCTTGAGCGGCGCGCCCTCGGCACACCTGGAGTAGCGCAGGCCCAGCTCCTTTAGCTGTCCCAGGTGTGCCGGCCTTTCAGCCACAAATCTCAGCACAAGCCTCGCCCTCAAGCAGCACAGCCCCCCAGCCATGCCAGCAATCCCAGGCGGGCCGGCTGCCTGGCATGAAGCATTGAAGTAGCAAAGCAGGGATACCAGCGATGCCTTGCTCGACTGACCACCGATACCTCCTCGGCACACCTGAAGTAGCGCAGGCCCAGCTCTTTGAGCTGCCCCAGGTGTGCCAGGCTGAGGTGGGCATCCCAGCCGTGCTGCGGGTCTGGGCCCGGCACAAAGGAGGGCCAGTCGTCCCGCTGAGTCACCTCCCCCTCCTCGCGGCACACCCCGCACAGGTCCAGGGAAGTCAGGCTGGGGGGCAGCTGGCTGCAACAGCGCGGGGGGCGTGGCCGGGGCGGGGTATGGCTCACAGGGGGGAAGGCAGGTGGGCTAGGTAGGGACGACAGGTAGGGATTACAAAGCTTGGCTTGCAGAGCGGCTCCCATGGCAGGCTGGCCAGCCTGGCTTGACACGAGTGTGCTGGCCAGGCCGGCAGCGGAGGCGGCGCAGCAGGGGCAGACACACCAGCGCCGCCCCACATGGGCAGAGGCCGCAGCATGCGTGTGCCCGGCAAGTGCATGTGGCAACCGCATTCCACATGCATGGAGCACCTGCACCTTTGCCACTCCGTTTGCCCCCCAGGCCCCCCTGCCGACCTGATAGCCCCCAGGCTCTCCGGCTTGGGCAGCACATAAGCCTCAAGGCGGTGCAGCTCGGGGAAGGCCTGCGGGCACAGCAGCGGGCACAGCAGGCACAGCGGGGGGTGAGTGAACTTATCCTTCAAAGCGGCGCAGCTCAGGGAAGGCCTGCAGGCACGGCAGCATGCACAGCAGTACTGCAGGGCTGAGAAAACTCATCCTCCCAGCTGCTGCGCAGCTCAGGGAAGGCCTGCAGCATGCAGGCACCAGACAGCAAGTGCGGCAGGTAGGCAGGCAGGCAGGCAGGCAGGGGCGCCAAGCAGCAGCTTGTGTATGCAGGCACTGTTAGGCAGGCGCCCTGGCCGGGCGGGGTGGGTGCGCACCCCCAGCTGCAGGCCTGTGAACAGGTCCAGCCCCTGCAGCCAGGCCAGGGTGCCGGCGCAGCGCCTCTGGAACTCCTCGTTGTTCAGCAGGGACTCCAGGTCGGCCTGCTCCACCGCCTCCAGGGAGAGGCCCTCCACCTGGGTAGAAGGTGGGGTGGGACGGGAGGCATGAGGGGGTGGGGGTGGGGCGCAGTAGGTGCGCAAGGAGAGGCACTCAACTTGAAAGTGACTGGGAGGGGTGGGAGGTAGTACGGAGGGCCGGCGGGCACCAATGCAGGGGCTGCTGAGCAACGCCTGGGCTGTGCAACAGCCGCCGGTTGCAGGTGTGGATGAGCGGTGGATGCATGAGCACTTGAAGCACAGCGCGGCCCACACCGCTATCTGGCGCTGCGGTACGACCCCAGCTTTGAGCACAGCTGCTTTTGCAGCGCCCGGTTCTGAAGCCCTGGCCCACCCATTTCAGGCCCCAGCCTACACACCCCCCTTGGCACACCAGGCTGCCTGCCTCACCCGCGCCTCGCTCACGAGGTACCCCATCTGCTCGTCGTTCAGCCCGTAGCAGAAGCCCAGCACCTGGACAAAACAAAGACCGGGGAACACTCCAGGCACGGGTCAGCAGGAGGGTAGTGCGTGTGTGTGTGTGTGCGCGCACGCATGGGATACCACCGCTTGTCGCTCACCCGTGCGTCAGAAGCCCAGCGCCTGAGACTGACAAGAGGCAAGACTGGGGGCCAACCGGACAGGCGGACCAGTTCAGGAGCGCTTTTTGCCTGGCCAGCAGCCAGCCTGGCCCCACCTGTGGATCATCTGGCTTGTATCGGAACAGGCGCACAGTCACGCCATCAGTCATCCCCAGCTCGTCATCCGTCTCTGCACATGGTGAGCAACATGCGGGACCCTTACCATGAGCAACATGTGTAACCCTTACCAAGGTGTAACCCTGACCAAGGTGTGAGTCGATCATTACCCAATCAGGCGTACGCAACAGGGGGCAGCGCCCATTGAGCGGTTTGTGGACGACCGTGCATGACGTGGCAACCCATCCTGCCATTGCACTGTGGTCACAGGCATGCCTTGCAGTGCCGCTGTGCTGGTGCTTGGCACAGGTGTGTGCTGCCCTCAGGCAGGCAGGCGCGGGCAGGCAGAAGCAGCGAAAAGAAAAAGAGAAAAATGTGTTCGGGCAGGCCGAAGCAGCATGCGGCGGGGCTCACGGATGTCATCTGGGTTGTAGATGCACCCCAGCGAGCGGAAGTGGTGCATCTGGACGTCGGCGGCCAGCGTAACAATGTGGACCGACTCCACCACCTCGGGCTGCGGGAGGGAGGAGGGGGAGGCAGGCAGGTGGGTGGGCGAGCTAGAGAGAGGACGGAGGTGGGCAGGGCGGGCAGGAGAGGGGGCGGCGCAGAAGGCAGTGATGTGAACCGACCCCACCACCTCGGGCTGCGGGGGAGGGGATTTGATATTGCAAACCGCCGCAAAACCATTACTAGTTTTTGCTACACTAGTTGTTCTAAGGGGAAGGCGAGAGAGGGCGGACCCACAGGCTGGCATGCATCCACACAGCACAGCACAGCACAGCGCAGCACAGCAGCGAGCCGCATGTCCCACCCAGCACCATTGGTGCCCAGGCACCCATGCCCACAGCACACCCAGGTGCCACAAGAAGCAGGGCATGCTCAGTACAGCCTTCACAGTACACAAGGCAAGCTCAACCGCTAGCCTGCCTGCCATCCCCCTGCACCTGGTATTCATCGTGGGGCAGGAGGCGCGCGTGCCGCGCCTCCCGCAGCTCCGGGGGCGCCAGCACCAGCGCCACCTCCTGGGACACCAACTCCATCTCAGCCACCCGCCCCCGGCTGCAAACAGGGTGGGGTAACAGCGAGCAGGCCAGGCCAGGGCAGGCCAGGGGGGGTGGACAAGCAGGCCAGGGCAGGCCAGGGCAGGCCCGGACTTATCCTGGCGCGAGTGCAAGTGATGGCCTACTAAAATGACGACAGCCTGCGAACACTAACCACCCCTGCCCGTCACGTCGTGCCCCCACCCCCACCCCCACCCCCACTGACATGAAGCCGGCGGCCACTTGTCGGAAGAGGTCGCCATGGGAGCTGCCCTCCGCTGCCAGCACCTCGATGACCGGAGCGTCAAT
Source organism: Micractinium sp. NFX-FRZ (assembly GCA_029339195.1). Classification (NCBI taxonomy): domain Eukaryota; kingdom Viridiplantae; phylum Chlorophyta; class Trebouxiophyceae; order Chlorellales; family Chlorellaceae; genus Micractinium; species Micractinium sp. NFX-FRZ. Next base: position 37,351 of record JAPTJF010000274.1, read on the forward strand.
TGTGATGAGCGCCTCAACCTGTGTGAAGAGGCAAAGGGGAAGGGGAAGGGGGCCAGGAGGGAGGCAAGGCATGGTGCCGTGCGTTAGCAAGCGTGACGTCAGCGCCTCCACCTGTGGGAAAGAGAGGGGGCAGAGGCAAGGGGGGAAGGGGGAAGGCAAGGCGTGTGGTGCCGTCGCGGTGAGGCAGCAGGGAGGAGCGGGGGAGATGAGGGGGCAGCAGCGCCTCGGAACGACAGGGGCGTCAGTGGTGGTCAGCGCCTCCACCTGCGGGCGGGAGTCAAAAGAAAGACAGAGGGGATGGGACAAACAAGGCACGGTGCCGCCGTGTGTGTGAGCAAGCACTGCCTCACCTGGCTGCACAGCTTGGGCCAGTCCACCAGCAGGCGGCTGCACGCCAGCGTCAGCTCCCGCAGCGCCAGCCCCTCGGGCAGCGCCAGCGGCAGCGCCGCAAACAGGTTGAGGCTGAGCGTCTCCAGGCTGGCGGGCAGGCGGGAGAGGTCTGCCGAGGCAAAGTGGGAGAGGCTGAGGTGGCGCAGCTGGGTGAGCGGGGCAAGGACGCGGGAGTGGAAGCGCTCGGGGTCGGTGGCGCCCGAGGCGGTGCCGCCGCCGGCGGCATAGTGGTCGCAGCACAGTTCCAGGGTGTGCAGGCGGGGGAAGTGGCGGAACTGCGGAAGGGGCGGGAGGAGGGGGGTAGGGGGTAGGGGGCGGGGGGGCAGGCATGATAGTGGGTAAGGGTACCATTGTATTTAAGGAGGAAGATGGGGGCGACCCTCCGTGGTGGTGAAGTGGTAGAAGCACAGCTCCAGGCGGGGTGGGTGGCACGGGGAAGTCGGGGGGGTAAAGTGCGGGCGCGGGGGCAGGAGGGGGCGATGGGAGGAGGGTGACCTGGCGTGCAACCAAGCGGTGCTTTGGTGGGCAGGTGGGTCAGCGGCACACGTGAGGCTGGGCCAGTGCCAGTGGTTGGTTGCCGCACCGCTCAGCTTCAGCGTGAACTCGTAGCCCACCCTGGCAGCTGCCACACCAAGGGAAAAGGCCACAACACCAATGCGCGACTTCTTCCCCACCTTTCGCACCCCGCCCCACCACACCTGCGGCCAGCGCCCCGGCACAGACACCGCCACCGCCGCGCCCCACAGCCGCTCCAGCACCGCTCGGTTGCGGTGCGCAAAGTCTGGGTGTGTGAGCACTTTGTTGATGGGCATGCCTGCTCAGGTGTGGGGCAGATGGGTGGGAGAACGCGTGTTGTGGAGCGAGGTCCAACGAGCAGGTAGAAGGGAGGCGTTGAGCAAAGCCAGTTATGTGTTGTTGGGCATTACATGCCTGCCAGCAGCTGCCTTCCATCCCAGCGCTCCTTCCCAACAGGCCCCCGGCACCCCCAGCCAGCACTGCCGCCAGCGAGGCGCCAGCGAGGCGCAGCATGCAGCTCACCCGGGTTGACCTGCAGGTCTGCCACCGTCATCTTCTGCAGCCAGCGCACTGCCGCCGTGGGCAGTTCCTGCATGTAATCCAAGTTGATGTGCACCGGGGTGGTGGCGGCCGCGTCGCGCCACAGCCGGCAGACGAGCGCAAACGAGGAGAGCGGGCGCAGCAGGGCGTAGGCGTCCTGCCGCTCCTCCCCCAGCACGGCGCGCAGCACCAGGCGCAGCACGTCGATGGGAAGCGCCGCCTGCGGCCGGGGGGAAGGCGGCAGCGGGCAGAGGTGAGCAGCAGCGGTGTGCGAGAGCTGGCGGGTGGCCCCTGGCGGTGGCGGCAGCGGTGGTCAGGGCGGCGACTCTCAGCGACTAATGCGCAACGCGGCGGGAAGCACCGCATGCAAGCATCGCAGAGAAGCGCGATTGGCTTCGGCGCTGGCGTGAGCAGGCTGCACCGCACCATGATGGCGGCGTCGGGAGAAGAGACGGTCGCTAGAGCAAGTATGCGCTATTTATGCGAGCCAACAGTCCGCCTGGAACAGAAATAGATATGCGGCGGCGCCCGCTCTTCTGGCCTGTCAGCTGTCCTGCCCGCCTGCCCCGGCCTGCCCTGCCATGCTTGCCGCCAGCAACCAATCATGCAGTTCACGTCTTGTTACAAATCAAAGTCAATTTAGCTTGAACAGGCAGAAGACAAGAGAGCAGGGAAGAGGAGCGAAGGGACAGGTAGCAACAGATGGAGAGCAAAACACAAACGCCGAGGGGAGGGGTGGGTACCAGCCTGCGGGCAGGGTGCAAGGCTCTGCAGGCATGGGCTGCCCACCCGTGCCGCTGGCTGGCGCCCAAGGTGCCATGCCGGCATTCAGGCTGCATCGTACAGCTGGTTGGGTGCGCCCCAGGTTGTAATCGCGGCAGCACCATAATCACTCGATCTCCGCAACCACCTTCTTCTTGCGGGCAGGCTTGATCTTGACGGCGCCGGGCGCGCTGCACGGGCGGCGCGGGGGAAGGGTGGGTTGGGGAGGTGATGGGAGGCCACGCGGTGATCAGGCAGCACAGCGCACAGCACGCACCGCTCCGGCGACTACCAACTGGCGTGAGCATCCTCAGGCACGGCAGTGCGCATTGGCTCTGCGCACAGCTCACCTCCCACCCCTCCCTGCTCCTGACCCAATGAAAGCAGCCAGTGAGGCGTCCCATTGGCAGCTGCGTAGCACTGCTGGCAGCGCCAGCATGCCCCTGCCCCTGCCTCTATGACCGCCACCTGCCTCCAGCCACACACACCTCCAAACCCCGTCTCGTCCCTCCTCCCTCCCCCACCTGTGCGCGATGCGGTGCTGCGTCTTGCGCCGCTCCGAGTCCGTCTGCACCCGCCGAATCTTGTGGGCCTTGTAGATGGGCGCGGGCAGGTGGCGGTGGCGTGCGATGCGCGCGACCTCGGGCAGGTGCTTGTGCCGCTCGATGAGCGCCTTGTTGTACTGCTGCGCCTTGCGCTCACGCGGCAGCAGCGTGCCCAGCTGCTCGCTCGCATTGGCCTTCCACATGCGCACGTTCATGTCGTCAGAGCCTGCGGGGAGGAGGGGCGCGAAGCACAGGTTGGATGATTGCACACAAGACGAACGCAGAGGCATTCCCATGTGCAGGAGCCTGCACGAAGGAGGGGCGCGGCGGGTGGGGACAGAGGTCAGTCGGTCAGACAAAGGGATGAGTGTGCATGGGACGAAAGCAGACACAGCCTGCGCCAGCGGAGGGGGGGAGGGAGGGGGCGAAGGAGGGGCACCGGGGGCGGGGTGGCGTGGGGTGGGCAGAGCGGGAGGGCAAGCAGCAGGGAGGCCAGGAGGGGCGAGGTGGAGCAGAGCCCACAGGCACAGTTTCAATAACCACACGCTGGTAGTGTGGCCAATACACAAAGATCTCATACAATGCCTCCGGCAGTCCCTGCACCCCCTGGGTCACACACTTACCCGAGAAAACGCATAAATCAACTTGTAAAATGCCCCAGGCAGTCACCCCGCCCTGTGCCCCCCTGGGCCCGCCCCTCACCCACCCACCGGAGAAGACGTAAGTGCCGTCGCCGCTGAAGCGCACCGCAAACACGCGCTGCATGCGCTTGGTGTGGTACACGTCGCGCGAGTGGCCGCCGTTGAAGGTGAACAGGCGCACTGCAGGGGCGCACGCACAGGGGGCCAGGCGGGGGGGCAAGGTGTGGGTGCACATCGCGGGTGTCTCCGTCATTGACAATGCAGAGGCGCACAGTGCGAAGAAGGGAAGGCAGGGTGACGTGGGGCGAAGGTAAGCAGGGTGAGGCTGCCAGCTGCAGCAGCCCTTTCATGCGCAGCAGCCTGTGCGCAGCCCCTGCCACCGGCAGAGCTTCCCGCCTGCCACATGCCCACGGCTGACTGGTCCCAGCAGCCTGCCAGCAACCCCTCTCGTCGTCAGCAAGCACAGCACACCCACCGCTGCTGCTTCGGCCCGCACCCTCAGCCCCGCCCCCAGCCAACGCATGCTCTCCCCCCGCCACCTCCCCTCCTGGCTTCCCCCTCCCCGCCGCACCTGACCGGTCGTACGACCCCGCCACAAACTCGCGCCCCGTGGGGGAGTAGTCGACATCCATGACCGCCGACACAAAGTCGCGGTGCACGCAGGAGGCGGAGGCGAGGCGGCGCATGTCGTAGGTGTACAGGCAGCAGTCCTCGTTGGCGGCTGCGCAGGGGGGAGGGGGCAGCGTGGGAGGGGCGAGAAGCGGTGGGTGGGGGAGGGAGGAATGGTGGGTGGGGGAGGGCTGGCAGGTGTGGGGCAGGAGCACAGAACGTGCCTGTGCTTCGTGCTTTGCGGCACGGCACAGCGCAGCGCAGCACGGCGTAGCATAGGCATAGCGAAGCACAGAGCAGCGCAGTGCAGCATAGGCATAGCGAATCGCAGCGCAGCGCGGCGCAGCACAGCGTGCGCAGCGCACCCGTGAAGTTGAAGGCCTCCATCGGGTTCCAGGCAATTGCGTTGGTCTTGGTCTGCACGGGGAGCGCGGCACACCAGGCGCGCGTTTCATGGGAAACACGAGTAAGCATTGTGCAGGGGTGCCAGGCAATTTTGCATGGCTTGGTCTGGTCGGCTGATGCGCCTGCTCCCCCACATCCCGCCCCCACCCCCTGCCCTTTGCCCCTCCCTGCACGGCACCGCCCATCGGCCCACCTGCAAAAGGTTTTCTCCAATCTAATTCATTTTAAAATGCATCGGCCCACCTGCATGACCAGCTTGCGGATGGGCGTGGACTGGCGGAGGTCGTAGAGGGCGATGCCTCGGTCGCTGCCCGTGGTGGCAAACACGTCGGGCTCTGCGGGGTTGAAGCGCACTGCACATGGTGACAAGGGAGGGGAGGGAGGGGAGGGGGAGGGAGGAGGGGAGGGAGGATGAGACAGGGGAGCCAGGCGGGCATGCAGGCCCGGCTGCCTGTGCCAGCTCACCGCGCTCCTTTCGTGCCCCGTCTCGGCCCTGTCCCACCTGCCCCACTCCCCTCCCGGCCCCACCCGACATCATGTTCTCTGCCCGCCCACGAGCAGGCCTGCCCTCCTTTGCAGACTCTGTACCCCTCGGCCATCTCCCCCACCTGACATCACCATGCCCGGCCCCGGACACGTCCCCTGCCATCACGGCACCTCTGCGCCCCCTCCCTGCCCCACCTGACGTCATGGTATCCGCCCCCCACGAGAAGGTCTGCACCGACTCGGCGCGCTCGTGGTCCCACACCTCCACCGCCGCCCCTGCCGTGGCAAACTGGGGGCGGTCCCAATGGTGATCCACCGACCGGAAGGCGTACCTGGGTGGGGGCAGAGTGGGAGGGGAGAAGGGGGCAGGGGTGAGGGAGAGTTCGGGGCGGTTGCAGTGCTTGGCCACCACCAACCGGAAGGCGTACCAATGCGGGAGGTAGGGAGGAGACTGGGGGGAAGGGGTAACGGTGAGGGGAGGAGGGTAGATTGAGGGAGAGGGGGAGGCAGATCAAGGGCGCCTGCTGTCCAGCCCCAGCCCCCAGCCCAGCCCAGTCTCACTGAGCAGACCCGGACACAAGAAGAAGCGGCCAGAAGGGAGCGGGAGGCTGCCCTGGCTCCCTCCCAGAGAAGTCCCGCCCCCGCCCCAGAACCCCGGCCCCCGCATGCGCCGCAGGCCCACACGAGGCTGAGAAACAAAACAAAGGCAACTCACTTCCCAGAAAACTCCAGCACCGGGTCGGCATCCTCCACAATCGGCCCGCCCTCAAACGGCGCAAACGGCACCTGCAGGCAACACGCGGGCGGCGGCGGGGGAGCAGGTAGGTGCCAGGGAGGGAGCAAGGGGATGGCGGCGTCAGCCTCAGCCTCGCGTGCCGGAGCCAAGCAGGGAGAGGGCGGCGGGTCTGCTTCGGCGGTCCAGACGCCCCTGCCTGCAGCCACGCACACGTGCTGCCACGCACCCGTCCTGGCGCCCCTGCACCCCGCCCCACAGAGATCACCCAGCCCCTCCCCAGCACACCCCTCCCCCGCCCCCCCACCTTCCAAAGCTTGACCGTGCAGTCTGTGCTGCAGGTGACGCAGGCCTCGCCATCTGGCGTCACGCTAATGCCCTTGATCGGCCCCGTGTGCCCCACCAGTCGGCGCAGGCAGCGGCGGGCGGGGACGTCCCACAGCCGCACATCGCCGTCCGCCGACCCCGACAGCAGCGAGTTGAGGCGGCGGGGGTTGCGGGCCAGGCAGGTGATGCCGTCGTCGTGTGTGAAGGCAGCCATGAAGGGCTTGGCAAACACGCGGTCCAGCTTGGCTGCAGGAGGGCAGGGAGGAAGGGGCGGAGCCACATCAGCGGTGCCTGTGCCTGTGCATGCTGCAGCGGCAGCGGCGGCGGGTGGACGGCATGCTGCACCCCCGGCACCATATCTGACGCTCTGACCTTCCCCTGACCCTCACCCCCACCCTCCCCTGCAATGCATTATGGCTCGGTTAAGAACTCACCTGCATTGAGAGCGCGTGTGTACTCTTTTGCCTTCTCAAATGGGTGCAGCGAGGGGTCCAGGTTGCGGTGGACCTGCAGGAGTGTAAGACATGTTGAGGGTGAGACCTGGCTGCCGCATATGTATTCCACCAACACCTGTACAGCCCCTCCGCTGTCGTCCACGTGCTCCTGCTCCCGCTGCCTCTGCCGGCGGAACCACAGCCGCCGCCGCCACCATCAGTGCACCCATCTCCAACCACTCCGCCCCCTGTTTCAGCACCCACCTTCTGCACATCCTGCGCCCGCTCCCGCGTGAACTCCTCCTCCGACCGGTTTATTGTCTTCACCTTCATGCTGACGACTCCTGCACTGCTCCCGCTGTCACCCTAAAACTGCTGCTTGGTGCTGTTTGAGAATCACTTGCTGCTCAGCTGCGGCTACTGGCCCCACAGGGGAGGTAGCAGTCAGGTGCGTCCTGCGGAAGCCGAAGAAGTCGGGGGCGGAAGAGGTACCGGCTGAGTGGGTGGCGGGCTGGCAGGCAGCGTCGGCAGGCAGCGGTCGGCGGGCGGTGCTGGCGGCAGGCGGCAGCGGCGGCAGCGGCAGTCACCAGCTCCCACTTCTGCCGGCGCCCTACGGTGCATAGCTGCTCGTCTCTCCCCTGTGCCAGTGCATGCAGCGACCCGCCGAGACGCATGCTTGCCTGCAGCGCTCCCGGCAGAACCAAGCTTCGCGGTTAGACGCTCTGCCGCTGCGCGGCCTAGCGTTGCATATCGTGTCCGTGATTAATATATAGTTTCACTGCGCCGCTGCGTATCGCGCGTTCCTCGGCAAAGTAAGCAGGCGGTCACAGCATGCAGCCCTGGCAAGCCTGCACAATCCTGGGTGAGCAGACGCTTGGAGCACGTAGGTCAGAGCGCGCAAAGCCGGGCGTAGGCCTTGAGTTGCGCTGCCAACATGGCGGGCGGCAGCGGGCGGCGCAGGGCGGCACCCCTCATGTGAAGGAACAGCATGCTTCGATCAGCATGGCGGCGCATGCAAGGAAGAACACCGAGAAAGGAGATCTTCATGCATGCGCACATTTCTTTTTGCCCTCAGCACAGCATCGCGTACAGAAGGGCTGGAGCAGCGGTAGCGGGACGTCGGTGCGGCACAGTGGCGCGCTGATGCCCAGCAGATAAAGCCTGACACAATATTAGCTGAGCACTCAATTTGGACTGCTAGGTGTATCCAGTGCATGTGTTTGCAGTCCATGACTTGGGTCTTTTGCAACAGCATGCGGCGCTACCCGCCACTGACGCTGTGGCACGCTGCGCGCGTGGCCTTGAGTGGCCCTCAGCGGGGCAGCCCCCCGCGTGTTCACCTGGAATCTAGTGAACCGCAGCCCGTACACCACCCAAAACACGCTCGCGCGAGGCTGCTACGGGGCCCGCCGCTGCAGCTGCACCGTTTTCCCGCCAAGCGGCTCGCTTGACCTCCTGCTCAGCCAATACAATCAGCAAGCGGCGTCGAGGTCCAGACAGGCGGCGTGCGCCGCCAGAGACCGCCTCACTGGGCTGCACCGCGTGCAGCCATACTTGAGCGGCAGCCGCCGACTGCCAGTGGGCACGGCGTGGCAGGCTTCACCTCCCTGCGGCACCCAGCACCATCAAGCGTCACAGTTCACCTCTACAGCAAGTCCCACAGGCCCGGAGGCGGCCCCAGCGGCTGCTGGGGCGCTGCCCGCCGGCAGCCTGAATGGCGGACCAGGCGGGTGCTGCGCCGGCGCGGGAGCGGCGGAAGCGGTCGGGTCTTGTCATCACAGATGAAGCCACGCTGTGGGCAATACAGAACGATGCGCTGGGTAATGACACCTGGCAGATGCCAAAGCAGGAGCGGCCAGCACGGCCCAAAGCTTCATCAGACACCGGCGGCAGCGGAAGCCGCGGGAAGCAGCCTGGCACCAACGGCAAGAAGGTGGGGGCAGCAGTGCCGGCGGCAGGGAGCAACGGCGCTGCTCAGCCTCGGCCTGTCAAGCGCATCAAAGCCACCCCGGTTCCCGTCAATGGCACTGCCTCTGGTGCCAACGGGGCTGCAAACCTGAGGAACGGGTGCGTGGTGTGGGGTGCAGGTCCTAGAGTGTGATGGTGTGGCTGCTGCTGGGCCATGCTGGGCGGCGCTGCTTTTGTGCCAGCACTGGGCGTGAAAGGTGTCCTGATGCCGTGCTCACAGTGCTGTGCTGCACTGCTCAGGTATGTGCTGGACTTCGGAATCCGGAGAAGTTTGTTGGTCAATTGCTGGGCTAGGGCGCCGTGCACACACGCACACCGCTCCGCCGCCTGGGGTCCCCACCACCCTGCCCCTGCCCCCTCTGTATGCAGGCGCAGCGAGAGCGTCAGCGGTGGTGACAGTACGTCTAGCGGCAGCGAGGATGAGGGGGATGCTGCAGACCCGGCTGCCCAGACAGCCTGGGAGGTGGGCCTCAACGGAGCCGGTCTGGTGGAGGAGGAGGCGGGGCTGCTGCCACCTGGCGCTGACAAAGCGGCATATGTGCGGGTGAGGAGGGCGGGCTGGCATGCAGGGTGCCTGGTGGTGGTGTGGATCTAGTGGCGCTGCTGGAGGTACGGATGAGCTGGAGGGTGCGCCGTCGCAGGGCTGACACGGGCGCGCACCGCAAGCCTTGCACGCTGTGCCTGCTGAGCAGCATTGTGTCACCTTGCCTGCCAGCCTATGCACGCACACCTGCTGCTGTCTTACGTGTGATGCGGCGCTTCCTCCTTGCGACCTCCAATCTGCCAGGTGCGCAATCAAGTGCTGTGCATGTGGCGCCGTGACGTCAGCCGGCGGTTGACGGCGGAGGAGGCGGTGGCGGGCGTGCCCAAGGCTCAGGACCAGCCGTATGCCCTGGCAGCCCACCACTTCCTATCTGCCGCGGGGTTCATCAATTTTGGGGTGTCGCCAGCTCAGCATCGCCACCTGGCGACAGCACGGCAGGACGCAGGCAGCGTGGTGGTCGTGGGCGCCGGCTGCGCCGGCCTGGCGGCGGCGCGCCAGCTGCGGGCGGCGGGGTACCGAGTGGTGGTGGTGGAGGGGCGGGACCGGCCCGGCGGCCGCGTGTGGACCGAGCGCCTCGAGGTTGGTGGGTGGGTGGGTTGGGTGTGCGCCGGGATCGAGCAGTGACATGTGCTGGGGGCGTGCAGGAGGAATGCCCTGGCGGCGTGGTGAGCCTGCGAGGCATGTCACATGTGCGGAGCATGGCATAGCACGGTCAAGCACGCGAACAAGCGAGCCGCATGCAGCGACGCCTGGCCATCACGGCTGCTCTGGCTGCCACACGCCCAGCCTCCCGCTCCTCCCCTGTGTGCTGCCGGCACCGCAGCATCTCGCATGCCCCGGTGCCGGCAGCGCATGTGCCCCGGAACATGCCCCCACACACGTATGTGTGCGTACTGCCTCCACCACCTGCAGGGCCGTGGTGCTGCCGCAGTTGCCGACATAGGTGGCAGCATCATCACCGGCATTGACGGCAATCCCCTGGCGGTGCTGGTCAAGCAGATGCGGCTGCCGCTGGCCGACATTCGCAGCGGTGGGTGGGCACATGGGCAGGCGGGTGGGCTGCAAGTGGGCGTGTCGGTTGGCAGGGGCAGCCTGGCCTGGCTGACTTGGCAGGCGCCCATCGGCTGTAGCGCCACGCGGCTGCATGCCTGTTGCGCCGGCCCTCTTTGCCGCCTGTGCTCCCATCTCACAAGAGTCGCTGCCTCGCCCTGCTTGCTGCCCTGTCTGGTGCCGTCCCTCACCACCTCCCAAACCGGCGCTGTTGTCTGTGCGTCCAAGCCTCACCTCACTCCTGTCCTCTCCTCTCCACCTCCCGTTCAAACAGTCCCTGGAGCCGGGTCCCCGCCCTGGAGGTCACCTCGATCCCAGTCCCACCTCGCCCTCACACCACCACCACCCTCCCCCTTTCCTCCCCCCTCCCCCCTCCCGCGCCCCATGCGCAGAGACGCCCCTGTACTATGCCGACGGCTCGGAGCCGGACCCCGCCCTGGACGAAGCTGTGGAGCAGCTGCACAACGACTTGCTGGACGAGTGCACCGACCTGAAGACGTTTTACGAGGGGACGGGGGGCGACATGTCACTGGGTGAGCTGGGATGTGCTGTACACCCTTGGGATGTGCTGTAGCGGGGAGGCCTGCACAGCGACAGTTTGTTTGTACATCTGATACTTGGTGATGGATTTGTGCTGGCAGGTGAGGGCGGCCCGTGCTCTGGTCTGCCCAGCGGGCAGGCTTTCCGGGCTGGCCTCCCCACCTTCTCCGCACGTGCACCGGCGCCGCCCCCTCCCCCTCTCTTCCCCCAGGCACCTCCCTGGAGACGCTGTGGGACGCCAACAAATCCGAGCTGCCCGGGATGGTGGCCAAGTCGGGCGGCAGCCGGGTAGCTGCGGCAGAGACTGCCCGCCGCCTGTTTGACTGGCACATTGCCAACCTGGAGTTTGCCAACTCATGCCAGGTCAGCGCGCACTGCCGCAGTGCCACGTCAGCCGCAAAGCATGCCCTCATCATGCCCCCGCGTGCCCTGGCGCCCCCCTGTGTCCACATCCCTACACATGCCCCATAGCCCGCCTGCCTGTCTACCCGCCTGCTTGGAACTGCTCGCCATTTCCTACCCGGCTGCTGAACTCTTCCCCCTGCCTGCCTGCCCCGCCTGCCCTCCCTCTCTACCACTAAACAACAAAAAAATGACCACAGGTGGACACCCTGTCTCTGCGGCACTGGGACCAGGACGACCCAAACGAGCTGCTGGGGGCGCACTGCTTCCTGCCAGGTACCGCATGGGCACCGGGGGCTCTGCGCTCTGGCTTCTGGCTTCTGGCTTCAGCCCAGGCGCGGCCCGCCCAGGCGCAGTTCCTATCCGCATAGCAAGTTCCGGCAAACGGCCCGACAGTTGCAGTTTGTATCTGCATAGTGAAGGCCATGCAGGGTCCCAACGGGCTGCCCAGCCTTGCTCAGCTGCCATGCAAATGGTCAACCGCCCGCCCAGCGCCTGAAGCCACAAGTGCACTGTCAGTCAGCCAGCCTGACTGACTTGCCCCGGTCCCCCATGGCCTGCCCCCCCCTTCCCTCCCCGACGCCCTGGCCCGGCCCCCCTTGCAGGCTGCAACGGGCGGTGGGTGCAGGAGCTGTGCCGAGAGCTGCCCATCTTTTATGGGAGCCCAGTGAGGGAGATCCGGCACTGCGCCTCTGGTGCGCTGGCCTGGCGGCAGGGGCGGGGGGCACGCTGCCATGCGTGGCCGGGCTGTTGCCCGCACGCCGCCCACGCCTGTTCGGGAGCTGCGGCTCGTGTGTATAGCGCCCACCCACACTTCACTTCAGTACTCTTGCCCATACCCCACAACCACCGTTGCTGCCCCTGCCCCTGCACCCCCACCATGCTGCCTCCTCCCCTCCCTGCAGGCGTGGCAGTGCAAACGGATGCGTACTGCTTCGAGGCAGATGCCGTGGTGGTGACGGTGCCGCTGGGAGTGCTGAAGCGGCCAGATGCAATCCGCTTCAACCCGCCGCTCACGCAGCGCAAGCAGGGCGCGATCAGCCGGGTCGGCTTTGGGTCGATGAACAAGGTGGGGCGCTGCCATAACAGCTGGCCGCCCGCCAGCCTCTCCGTGCCAGCCTGGCTTGAGAAGCGGGGCGGTACCGCTTGGGGTGCTGCCAGGGAGGGCGGTTCAGAGCGCTAGCCGAGCACCCCAATGTTAGCCCGGGCCGAGCCCCAAGCATGTTGCTTCTCCTGGTCTGAGTGGCACTTGCTGTGTTGTGCCTACATGTCCATGCCCGCGTGTCTCAGGAGCGGTGGCCCCTTCCCGGTGTGCTGTCTTGCTCGGCCAGGCAGGCGCCCACCCCCGCCAAGTCATCCCTTCGCCCTCCCCGCCATTGCTCCATCCCAGTTACTTCATGCCACCCCTCACACACATGCCCCACACCCCTCCCTTCTTCCTTCTTCCCATTCCCTCCTTGCCAGGTCATCCTGCTGTTCCCCACTGCTTTCTGGGGCGACCAAATCGACATGTTTGGGCACGTGGCGGGGGCGGGGGAGGAGCGGGGGGAGGCCTTTCTCTTCTACTCCTACACACACATCTCGGGGGGCGCGCTGCTCATCGCCCTCTGCTCGGGTGGGTGGGTGGGTGGGCGGGTGGGGGGCCCGCATGCCGGTCCCTGGCCCGCCGCGGCCTGGCCAGGGAGGCGGGCAGGCACGCCAAGGGGAGCAGCACCCGCCGCCGCCGGCGGCGGTTGAGGGCGGCCAGTCGCGTGGTTGGGCGCATGTTGCAAGGAGCCTGCTCTGCCCTGCCCTGCGTTTGCGCTGCCATGCCACCCTCCAGCGCTTGTGCCCTGCTGCTGCTGCCCTCAGCAACAGCCCATCCTGCCTGCAAAGAGGTGCACTCATGCGTGCCCCACCCACATTCTTGCCTGCCGCTGCAGGCGAGGCGGCGGTGGCGCTTGAGCAGCGCACGCCTGCAGAGGCGGCGCAGCGTGTGATGCGCGTGCTGCGGGCAATATTTGAGACCCGGGGCGTGGAGGTGCCCGCGCCCCTGCAGGTCAGCGGGGCGGGCGGGCAGCGCGCACAGCATGCCAGGCGTGCCAGGCGGCCAGCGCAGGGGGCGGGCGGATGCTTGTGGGTTGGGGCAACGTTTTCTGTTGCCGAGGCCGGCGGTAATGACTCCTCTGTACTCAAACTCTCAGAGTGTTGCATTGCCGCTGTAGCTGACGACTATCCTCAGGGCCGCGGCCCCTTCTGCTAGCCAGGCACTCATCACTCTGCGCTAGCCACGCACGCCCTGCACTCATCCGCATGCACTCGCTATGAGAACCTCATCCCTCCCCAGGTGATGACCACCCGCTGGGGCTCCGACCCCTTCTGCTACGGCTCCTACTCCTCCATGCCGGTGGGCACCCTGGGGGGAGCGGACTACGACACGCTTGCAGAGAGCCTGGGCGGGCGGGTGAGCGGGGCGTTAGCGGGGAGGGGCTTGGGGTTCTTGAAGCGGGCCGCCAAGCATGCGACGACACGCTGCGGAGAGCCTGGGTGGATTTGTGAGGCCGGTGCACTTGGGAATTGGAGCGCCCAGCATGCTGCTGGGGGAGGGAGCGAGAAGGCTGGTTGAGGCGGCGTGCTGAGTGGGAGCGTGGGAGGCATGAGGGTGGGCAAGGTGGGGGGTGGGCCAGGGGAGGGGGCTGGGCAAGGTGAGCCTTTGTTTCCTTCCAGCCCAAGCTCTCTACTGGGGGTCTCTGTCGCAAGTGTTGTTGCGGAAAACCAGGCTGCAAGCCCAAACAAGCAAGGGCGGATGGCCACACCCGCCCTAGCGAGCCCGCTGTCGGCCGCCCATCAATGCTGACGCCCTGCGCCCCGCCCTCGACCAGGTGTTCTTTGCCGGTGAGGCCACCACTCGCAAGTACCCGGCAACCATGCACGGAGCGTTCGTGTCAGGACTAGAAGTGGTGAGTGTGCAAGGGGGAGATGCACAGGGTGGCGTGAGTTTCAAGCAGGCCGGTAGGGAGCCATGCAGGCACGCTGGCAGACATGGCAGACACGGCACCTGAGCAGGCAGGTGCGCCAGCCCGTGCCCTGCCATGCTTTGCTGGGCAAGCCGCTGCTTGCAGCAGGCGGTTGTGCGCAACATCATCTGCCAGTTCCCCTTCCCATGCCGCCTGATCACCCTGCCGCCCCGCAGGCTGCCAACGTGCATGCCACCCTGCGGCAGCCGCACCTGCAGCAGCAGCAGCAGCAGCAGCCTGTTGCCGCCGCAGCCAGCAGTAAGGGGCCAGCTAGGCCCGCGGCATCCACAGCAGGCACAGCAGAAGCCGACAAGGCGGTGCCGGCGCCGGCGGCCATGCCCGCCGTCAATGCAGAGGAGCAGGCGGCAGCGGCGCAGGCGGTAAGCCAGGCGGCTCGGCTGGCAGTCAGCCTGCAGCAGCTCTTTGCCGATCCGCAGCACCCGCCTGATCTGTCGGCAGCAGGCGTGGCGGCCATCCACGCGCCCCCATGCGCCGGCAACGGCAGCAGCAGCCGAGGCGCGGGCGGGGGCGCAGGGCAGAGCCTGCTGCGCCTTGACTTGTCAGCGCTGCGGGGCGGCGGGCGGCGGGGGCTGGGGGAGCGGTACCTCGTGGTCTCCCGCCAGGTGGCAGACGCGCTGGGCGACGCGCACAGCGTGGATGCCAGGCTGGCGCTGCTGGAAGCCCTCCCGGAGTACCGCTTCGCGGGGCGGCAGGCGGTGCAGGCGTCGGGGTTGGTTGCCGCGGTGCAGGCGCACCGCGAGCGGTGCGGCAAGCAGTGCGAGGCAGCAGGGCAGGGTGAGGCGGGGGGGCCGGTGGGCGGGACCGCCCGCTTCCTGATCCCCCACCGACGCAACTAGCTAGCTGACCGCCTGGAAATGCTGATAATTCTTGTGAGTGGTGCACGGTGGACGTGTAGCATGGCGTCCAGCACTTGCACTTGCAACCATCCAGCAGAAGCAATGATGCAGGGGGTGAGACGGACACATCACAGGCGGCGGCATCCCTGATAGGAGCGCTACCGCTGCGGGTGCGCAGTTTCCTTTGTGCCTGAACAGGTTGCAACCCGTCCACGGTTCATGCCATTCTGGATAGAGGCTCAAACACGATGCAGCGCGATGTGACGCTCCCCGCACCGTCGTTCGTTCCCACAGTGACTCAGCAAGTGCTGAGGAAGCCCTTTCCACTTGGTTGCCCTTGGCCAGGTACGCTCACTCGGGCATAGCTGCTCGCGGGCTCGCTGCTGCCCCTGCGGTATCGCGACCTCTTTTGGTGCACATTGATGGTCCGAGCCAAAGACTCTGGAGACTGCGCCCTGGCGTCTGGAGACTCGTGAGACCTCGGGACGCTTGAAAGCCCATCACGAAGGCCCAAAGGGTCACCACGGTGGGTCGCTCACTTATCAGTTCACAATCTGCGCAAGACTGGGCTGGAACCTGGCGCCAGACTGGCCACTGGCATTGTACGGTACTGCTGGCAAGGCGACTCCGAGTCGTGGGGCGTATCAACGGTTGCTTGCATCCTGCTCCGCGCATGGCTCTGCCGCTCAATAACATGGGACGGCCCGCCTGTTGCACACCGTGACCGCAGGACCGAGTTGTTTCTGTCACTACACCTGCTGCGGATATCCGCTCCCTCGCGGCGCCAAGCAGCCAGACAGAGCGCAAGATGGCACTTACCGAGGCCCGCGGCCTGCACCACAGCCCGCCGAGGCGCCCGGGTGCTGCCGGCTCAGCGGCAGCTGCGGCGGCACCGCCTGCAAGGCAGCGGCGGAAGTGTGGGCGCAAACCGGCAACCAGTGTCCCCTGCCAGGCGAGTGCTCAGCATCCTTGTGCACCCAGTGTTGCACGCATTGAGCGCCAGCCATGGACGGCTGCGCCCTGCAGATGCGGGTGGCTGTGCCGCTGCGGTTGGTGGGCTCCGTCCGCTCGGTTCCTCACCCGAAGCCTTGCCGGACTGTTCCCCGGCATGCAGGTGCCGGGCTGCGGCGAGGACTTGGTCGAACTGGACAGCCAGAACTTCTACCGCAGGTACTGTCGCGTCTAGCGCAGCCAGTGCGTTCCCCCCTCCCCCCCGTCTGCCGTTGCTGTCGGCGGTGGCATCCCCTGTCCGGGGCTGTGGCCCCACCTATCCCGGGCGGGGAGGGCAGGCCCACCCACCACTCCCTGCTCCGCTCCCACACCTGTGCGGCTGCAGGTACCACATCTGCCAGCCACACTGCGCATCCCCATCCCTCCTCCTCGACGGCAGCCTGCAGCGCTTCTGCCAGCAGGCAAGCGGGGGGCCTGGCCAGGCCAGTGGGCTTGCCAGGCCAAAGCACACTGGCAGCACTGTACGGGGTTGTAGCGGCTGCCCACCCACTGGATGCCCCATGCCAACCCACCCTGCACCCATGGCCGCTCTCCTGCGCCGCCCGCTGCCTGCAGTGCGCACGCTTCCAGCCGCTCCCAGACTTTGAGGGTGACCGCCGGTCGTGCCGGGAGGCGCTGGCCCGCCACCGCAGCAAGCGGCAGCGCCGGCAGGGCGGCAGCGCCGGCGGCAAGCGGCGGCGCCAGCCGCCGCTGACTGCGGCGGTGCCGCCAAGCAGCCAAGCCTCCTCAGAAAGCGACGGCAAGGCAGCGGGCACCGAGGTGCAGCAGCCGAAGCAGGAGCAGCAGGAGCAGCAGCTGGTGCAGCCTCAACTGCAGCAGCGGGAACGGCAGCAGCAGCAAGAGCAGCAGTGGGCACAGCAGCAGGAGCAGCCGTCTCTGCCAGAGCATGCCGCCTGCCTGGCACCCGCCGGTGAGTTGGGAGCCGCAGCAGACGGCCGAGGAGAGCCCGCCAGCAGCAGTGGCCACGAGCAGCTGTCCAGCGGCGGCAGCACGCAGGGCCACGTTGCGCACAGCAGGCATGGCGAGGGCTGGCCTGCTTCAGAGGCGGGTTGCAGCCCTGCGGGAGCATCCGGCTTGAGAGCAGCGGGGCAGCCAGTGCCAGCAGGCAGCCTGGGCAGCATGCACACTGAGGCAGCCTGGGGCGTCGCAGCGGCGCGGGCCGCAGCGGCGCCCAGCCCGCCAGCTGTGGTGCGCCAGCAGCAGCAGGCCCCACCCCTGGCTCCGTGGGCGAGCAGCACGGCAGGATTCGTCGCTGCGGAGGAGCCACTGCAGCAGTGCACCTTGGAGAGTGGCTGGAGCAGCTCGCTGCCAGCTCAGCAGTGGGAGGCCTCGCCAGCGGCAGCAGTGCACCCACCAGCGGCGGCGGCGGCCATACCGGCGCCAGTGCCGCTGCTTCTGCAGGGCTTGCCAGCAACGGCTGCGACGCTGCAGCCGTGGCATTTCCCAACGGCGCCTGTCCGGGTGCACCAGGACTTCTTGCCACCAGCGCAGCTCGGCAGTCTGTGCGCTGCAGTTCCACATCCGCTGCCAGCGTCGCTGCCGCAGCTGCCGCACGGCTGGCAGGGCCGCCCCTGCGCTGCTCCAGCACACCAAGCCGGCCTCCTGGCCTGCTCGTGGGGGCAGCAAGGCGCGCCGCCGCCTGGTCTGGGGCAGCTGCACCAGTTGGGAGCGTCGCCCCCCGGCTGGGCCCTGTATGACGCGCGCTGGCTGGCGGGCCCGCCGGCTGCCGTGGCCCTGCCGCCTGCCCCATTTGCCCTGGCTCTGGCGTGGCCACCCGCACCCGCTGCCGAGGTGAGAAAGGGGGGTGCTGTGGGACCGGGGGGCTGTGAATCGCCGCCCCTGCATGCCTGCCATTGTGGTGCACACTCTCCGGGCTGGTGGCCAGCTGTGCAGCACCCCCTCCGGCACGGCAGCCGGGGGGTTCACCCCACGCGCCTTGGGCCCCGCCACCTGGCCCCGTTTGCCACCGACACACCCACTGCTGTCCTGGGCCGCTGCCGCATGCCCCTCTGCCCTGCAGCACTGGGCGGCTGGCGGGCTGGTCCCCCTGTTGGACGATCCATTCGACGCGCTGCTGGCCACGCACCATTGGGGGTGATGCCTACCTTCAGCGGGGTGGCTCCCCAGCCGCCCCCACGGGCCGCCTGCCCCGGCCTCCCAAGCAAGGGCAGGCACCTGCGCCCCAGATGCCCGCCGGCTGCCCCAGCCTCACAAAGCAAGGGCAGGCACATGCGCCGTGGCTGGCTGCAGGAAGCGGCCCAAGCAGCGCCCCCCGCCTGGCGTCCCCCTCGCACCGCTTTTCCCACTCTCCCTATGTGGCTGCTGACTCGTCATGTCAGCACCTTTCCCACCCACTGCACTGTCCCATGCCTGCTGCTGTGCATGCTGTGTCCACTTGCTGACCCACCCAGCACGCATGCCATTTGTGAATGTGTCTCGTCCCCTTGCTTGCCCACCAAAGCGACATGCATGCTGTGCGCATGAAATTTTCCCCACACATGAACCTGCCTGCCTGCCTGCCCCGCCCTGCGGCCCGTTGCAGGGTGCGGGCCTCTTTGCACCCCCAAATTCTTTGCCCCGCCAACGTTGAGTCTCCTCATCCCAAACTTCTTTCGGTACAAGCATCGAATTGCAGCCCTGCATGTGGGTGACACACGAGCAGTGCGTGTCCCTCGGCGCTGCCACCCAAACCCAACATAGCTGGTGCCGCCGCGGCTTAAGCACGTCACAGCTTCCATCACACCCACACAACAGCAGCTGCCTGAACCCCGCACCTCCCAAACCACGACCTCTATCTCATGAGCAGCCCGCTTCGCGCTCCGCCAGCCCTCCGTGCTGCGTCTCTGCCTCCCTGTGCTGCACATTCAGTGTGCTGTGCGCTTAAGTGCTAAGTACTCACCCAAAGCGGCTCTCCCGTTCCCTCCCCCTGGCCTTTGAAGCCGCAGCCGGTGTTCTGCCTCTTTGCCCAGAAATCCCACCATATGAAACGCCACACCAGTCTGCGATGCACAGATCAGCGGGTGGAATGCATCATTTTGCCTGGGGCTCAGAGCTTGCAGTGTGCTGGGGCCGCCAGTTTCTAAGTAAGTGGGCACCGCTCAGGCTCCGCTGCGCTTGCGGCAGGGCGGCAAGTGACGCCCAGTGCCCTGGCCATGCCCTCGACAGCCGGCATTGAGCACCACGCCAGCGTGTGGACTCTCGGAGATTTACCACTGCCCTAGAGCGAACTCCCCCGGCTGGGACCACTCATGAGTGGCTGAGAGAGCGCACCTTCCGGATACCAGCTACGTTCCACGTCTGGCTTCCAGCATCTACACCAGTTCTGTTTGCGAGCTGGCTTTGCAGAGGAGTGCTGGTTGTGTCAGGCTAGCGCTAACCCTGCGGGTGCTGCAGCTGGCACCACTGGTTAGTGCCGCCACCGTTGGCGTACCTTGCGCCACCATAGCGGAGGCTCGTCCACACGCTCGTCAGCATTTGATTTCTTGGGCCGCCGCTGTGCGCTAGAATGCAAGGTCCGACCTAGAGCGGACCGACGACCTGGGGCGCGGCGCCAACCTGTCCACACACACACGTTCTCCTCACGCTCTGCCCCCACCCTTCGCACCGGGAATGCCGGCCAAACGCGCTGGGGCCGCGCCCGCCTCCACCAGCGGCGGAAGTACCACCCGCCGCGCCGGCGGGCGGCGGCCGGCAAGCTCCGTCCCCTGCCAGGTGCGCGCCTGATGGGTGCTTGGCTGGCATGTTGGCTGGCATTGCACCTTCTGTCAAGGCAGAGTCTTGTGCTGGTGTATCAGCTGGGCGGGTCCTGGCATCAGAGGCGCGGGCAACAGCGCGCGCTGCTCCTGCGCACACAAGGGTGGCCGTTAATTTTTGAGGTACCGGGGGGCCCAGCCGGTAGCACACAACCTTGGCTGCCCTGCCGCAGGTGCCAGAGTGCGGTGCGGAGCTGGTCGGAGCCGAAGGGTTCTACAGAAGGTGAGGGTGCGCACTGGATGGATGGCACTGCTCTGGAACTGCCTGCAGCCGGCTGGCGCGCTTTGCGGGCGGCAGCTGCGCTGGTACGCTGCGCCTTCGTGGTAGAATGTGCGGCTCGGGGTGTGTGTGAGCCAGGCTATCAAAGTCACTGCACCCACGCGCCCACTTCGGGCCGTGTGCCCTGCCTGCCCCGTCTGCATTCCTGCCTGCCTTCCCGCCCACCCGCCGGCGCTCCTGCCGGCCCGCTCTCACCCCGTCTCACCCGCCGGCCCTCTGGGGAGGGGCCTCCCTGCCCGCTCTCACCTGCCTGCCTGCCCTCACCTTTATCTGATGTAGGTATCGCATCTGCAAGGCGCACTCTGTTGAGCCAGCACTGTGCATCTCTGGCACCCTGCAGCGCTTCTGCCAGCAGGTGCGCCCCTCCTCCCTGCTGGCATGTCAACAGTGTGTCCCGTCTCCTGCTCTGCTTCTTTTGGCACCACCCACACACACGCGCAATGTGGCCAGGCAGGCGCCGCTGCCAGCGCCGCCCTGTCGCTGCTGCCATGCATGCGCCCCTCCGCACCGGCCCGCATGGCAAGGGCGTGGTAGCCTGTCGGTCTGTCGTACATCGCTGAGCGAGGGCCATTGGGGGCTGGGTGGTGGTTGCCGCCCGTGCCTCCATGCCTGCACCCACCACAATGCCTGCCCGCCCCCGTTCTCCCCGGCCCCGCCCCGCCAACCCACCCCTCCTGCAGTGCGCGCGCTTCCACCCCCTGCCTGACTTCCAAGGCGACCGGCGCAGCTGCCGCGCAGCGCTGGAGCGCCACCGCAGCAAGCGCAACCGCAGCAGCGGCAGCCGGCCTGCGCAGACGCAGAAGCGGCAGCGCGCGCAGCAGCAGCAGGAGGAGGAGGAGGAGGAGGGGGGGCGGGGGGATGGAACAGAGGAGGAGCCTGGGGAGGAGGTCCAGGAAGGGGAGGGAGATGAGGAGGCACGCGTGGCTATCTGCGGCGCGGCCCAAATGGGAGGAGATGCAGCCGCCCACACAGCAAGTGATGAGGTCGGAGCAGAGGAGCCTGGGTTGGAGGGGCAGCGGGGCGAGGCGTGCACTCGTGCCAGCACAGCCCCCTTGGCTGGTGCCCGCCGCGGCGGCATCGTGCACGCGGCAAGCAGCTGCCTTGACGTGTGTGGCAGCTTGGCTGGCAGCGGCAGCAGCGGCGGCATGGCAGCTGCATACAGCGTTGCTGCCGCTCCACACAGCGCATCACAGGCCGCACCCACCGAAGCACAGGCGGCGGCAGCGCCGCTGCTGGGTGCGGCGGGCAGGCGCCTTGTGCCACGTGCGGCGGCACAGCCGGCGGCAGGGCCAGCACAGCAGGCAGTCCAGCGCGCAGCAGCGGATGTAACAGCAGCAGCGCCAGCAGGGCAGGCAGTCCAGCACCCGGCAGTGCCCCTGGCATCTGCTCCCCCAGACCTGGCGGCATGGCCCGAGGCTGCCCCTGTGCCTCCAGCTGATGCCACATCCCTAGAGCAGCCGGGCTCAGCGCGGGAAGCCAGCAGCTGCAGCGAGCACTGGGCGCCCTGCCTGTTTGGCTGTGCACCAGGCGGCGGCCGCCACGGAGCTCCCATGCACCTGCCCCCTCAGGCACCGTCTGCCGCATTTGCCTGGCAAGCCAGCGCTCCGCTGGCCGCTGCCCGCCCAGGGGTGGCAGCAGAAGTGCTTCGCTGCCTGCCGCTCCCTCCGCCGGCTGCGCCTGCACCCACGGCAGGCACCTGGGTTAGCGGTGGCATCGGGCAATGGCAGCGCTTGCCTGGCTGCCCCTCGGCAGTAGCGGCACAGTTCGGGGCGATGCTGCCTGTGGAACGCAGGCTGGGCGGTGGTGGCCAGGCGTTCATGCCGCCAGCGTCGCTGCTGCGGGCCCTGTCCCCGCTGCACTCCACAGAGCACTCGCATGATGACGGCGCTGAGGCGGGCATCGAGGTGGGATGGCAGGGCTGGCTGCTCCTGCAGCGTGTCATGCATGCTGTGCCGCCCCGTGCTGTGCTGTGCCACGCTGTGCTGCGCTGCTGGGGGCCTGCGCTCTACCTTCAGCCTCAGAGGGTTGCTTGGAGGCTCATGTCCCCGCCCTCCGCTGCCTGTGTGGATCTGCTCTGCAGGGATGGATTGCTGGCGTGCTGTCGCCCTCGGACGACCCGCTGTGACCTGCAAGCCCCCCTGGCCGGGAAGGCGCAGGAAGCCCCGGCGTCGCGTTCGGGCTCAGCGCCCCGGTGCGCCTGCCCAGCCCCCTGCTTCCCCACCTTACCCACGTGTACTGCCTGTCTATGTAGATTGCCTAAACCTTCGTGCCGTACTATGTTGAAACGCCCTTTTTGTGCGTACGAGGCGTTTGTGATACTTGTTGGAGCCGACCTGTTTGTGCAGCCTTGAGCTGATTGAGCCGCCGCTGCAAGTGCATAGTGGCAGCGGCATGCCTCACCCTGCTCGAGGCATGTGCTCAACTTGTGCTTCCAATGGTGGTAGCGCTGGCTGCCTCTCTGACATGGCCTCTGTTTCCTACCCATGCACCAGCAGCCGACTCCCAGAACACGGTTGAGCGCCTCTGTTTCCTGTACTACCCTGTGCCTCTCTCCCCGCCTCGCCTCCCTGCTCCCGCTCAAGCCTGGCCCGTGCCCAGCCCTTCCCGCTGTCCTGATCCCCATTTGTCCCTCTGAATCGCTGCCTACGGCCACCACTGCCGCCATCACTGCCAGCAGTGCCTGCTCCACTTCTTACCAGCCAGGAAGCGTGCGCCTGCACCCAACCCACCTGCCCTCTTCCCAAGCTCCACACCTGCACCCTTGCACCCTGCACACAAACGCCTTCAGCATAATGAGCGTAAGATGTGTCACCCAGAATCCCTGCATCGTCAACCCTCCGCACCCCCCAACCTAAATCCATGCGCCGTGGCTCTGGCGTGGCAGTTGTGGGCCCGCCTGGACCGCAGACTGCTTCGGTGCCCCTGCTTTTCATTCCTCTGCAAATTGATCTCCTCTCGGCGCACCACTCTGCCGCCGCCGACCTGCCTCCCATTTCCTCTGCACCCGACCATTCTTGCTGGTGGGCAGCCACCAAAACCCTGCCATGGACTGGCATGCGTTGGCCGGCCAACGCCGCCTCGGCAGCCGCCTCTTACCTCCCCCCACCTGGCGCCATGATTGCTGCAATTTAGTACACTGTAACGCGCGCTGTGACAAAGGCAGAGCATGCCGCCAGGTCAATTGATTGCAAGCGTGGCTTGGTGAGAGGCTGAGCTCCATGTCATGCAAGCTGGGTTGTGGTAAAAACAAGGGGGATGTTGCCTCCCAGGACCAGGAGTCCCCCTAACGCACCCCAATCTCTGCACTCTGTGCTCTCTGGCAGTGCTTTTGGGTAGTTGAACCATGGGCATACGAACCCGTGGTAATGATCCTGAAGTCTCGTCGCAGCTCAAGCTTACATGATGCACACAAAGGTGAGGCACTGTGCTAACATGGAGGATGCGTACTATGTAGGTAGTACCGAGGGAGGCGAGGCACTTGCCCCCGAACGGTATACCTACGCAGCTCTTACCAGGGCTGCCTGGTAATCTGTAGCAGGGTGCGCCTCTCTGCTGCGGTTGCCGCTCACAACCCCGACCAACCCACTTTACACTACCGCTGCTGTCTGAATCTGCCCCCTAATAACCATATTGTAGGTTACCGCCATGTGCATCCCACCAGCTTTAGCTTAGAAGCGCTGTGCCCTGTGGTGCCGCCCGGTCTGCCTTTGGTTGAGACTGGCGTGTCTGACAACAACTCCATCGCACTCGTACCCATAACTTTCACTGCTCACAGCTTGCGAATGAGGGGAGCACTTGACGCAAGGGCGGGCGGGGCGGGGCTGGGGGAGTGGGGCGGGCACCTCTCCGACACAAAGTGGCAATAGCCGCGTGGCAGTGCCCTCAGCCACCTCAGCATATTCAGACGCTGTGATCCCGGCCAGGCCTCCCATGGGGCCAACCTTTCTAAGCAGTGCGCACAGCTGTCCCCCGCGAGCATCTGCCAGCCTGTACATGTGTTGAGTGGGGGCTCGACTTATCCACACGTCAGCTTTTGATTCCAAGCAGCCTCGGGATTCCAGGTCCGACCTAGCAAGGACCGGCGTCACGGCCCAAGTGCGCGCCAACCTGTCCACACAACCCTCCTAGGCTCCTCTTACGCTCTTCCGCTCCGAGCCTGGCATGCCGAACAAGCGCGCTGGTGCCGCGCCCGCCAGCAACTGTGGCGGCGGAAGCACCAGCCGCCGCGCCGGCGGGCGGCGGCCAGCAAGCTCCGTCCCCTGCCAGGTGCTCGCCTGATGGGTGCTCGGCTGGCATGTCCGCCTTTTGCAAAGGCAGACTCTAGTGCTGGTGTATCACACGGGCAGGCTCTGGCATCAGCGGCATGGGCAATCATGCGCTGCCTCTGCGCACGGGGTGACCGTAATATGGGAGGTACCGGAGCCGCTTACTCACGCCTGGCTGCCCTGCCGCAGGTGCCAGAGTGCGGTGCGGAGTTGGTGGCGGCTGAAGGTTTCTATAGAAGGTGAGGGTGCGCACTGGATGGCTGGTATTTCCCGGTGCTCTTGACCTGCCCACAGCCAGTTGGCGTGCTGTGGCTGCAGCCAGTAGCCAGCAGCCAGCGGGCAGCTGCGCTGGTACAGCTGCGCCCCGTGTGTTTGGAAGCACGAGCGGCCAGAGGTGTACGTGCCCCCCCTGCTGGCGCTGTCACCGCAGCTGCACGCCCACTTCTGGCTGTGTCCCGGCCTGCTGCCCCTGGTTGCATGCCCGCCAGCCGCCCCCCCCACCCGCTGCCCGTCCTGCGGGCCCGCCTGCCGGCCCGCTCTAACCCCCCGCCCGCCTGCTTGCCTTGACCTGCCGTAGGTATCGCATCTGCAAGTGGCACTCTGTGCAGCCAGCACTGTGCATCTCCGGCACCCTGCAGCGCTTCTGCCAGCAGGTGCGCCCCCCTGTGGGTGTGTTGCGTGTCGGTTTTCTTTGCCACCCCACAATGCGGGCGGACAAGACGCGCGCAGTTGCTAGAGCCGCCGGGCGCCATGCATGCGCCCCGCCGTGAGCGCGCTGCGGGCATGCAGGGCAGCCTGGCCGGGGCTCCACAATCGATGAGTGAGAGACGTCGGGGGATTGGTGGTGGCTGCCGCCCGCGCCGCCACCCCCCCACCCACAGCGATGCCGTCCCACCCTTGCCCTGCCCTGGCCTGGCCACGCGCCCCACCCCTCCTGCAGTGCGCGCGCTTCCACCCCCTGCCTGACTTTGAAAGGGACCGGCGCAGCTGCCGCGCAGCGCTGAAGCGCCACCGCAGCAAGCGCCACCGCAGCAGCGGCCGCCGGTCGACGGCGGCGCAGAAGCGGCAGCGTGTGCAGAAGGAGGAGGAGGAGAAGGAGGATGAACAGGAGGCAGAGGAGGAAGATGAGGAGGAGGGGGAGGGGGAGGAGGAAGGTAACGAGAGCGGGCTAGGGGAGGAAGTGCAGGAGGTTGAGGGAGATGAGGAGGCACGCGTGCATACCAGCAGCGCGGGGGTCCTGCGGGGAGGCAATGCAGCCGCCCTGACGGCACATGATGGGACTGGGGCAGTGGAGCCCGGACTGGTGGAGAGGCAGCGGGGCAGGGCGGATGCACTTGGCGGCAGCAACACAGCCCCAATGGCTGCAGCTGGCCACGGCAGCATCGTGCATGCAGCAAGCAGCTGGCTTGAGGGTTGTGGCAGCTTGGCTGGCAGTGGCGGCAGCAGCGGCAGCCTGGCATCTGCGTGCAACGCAGCTGCTGCTGCGCACAGCGCAGCACAGGCGGCGGCAGCGCCGCTGCTGGGTGCGGCGGGCAGCCTCCTTGTGCCACCTTCTGCGGCACAGCCGGCGGCAGCGCCAGCACAGCAGGCAGCCCAGCGCCCAGCAGCGGATGCAGCCGCGGCGGCAGCAGCGCCAGCACGGCAGGCAGTCCAGCATCCGGCAGTGCCCCTGGCATCTGCTCCCCCAGACCTGGCGGCATGGCCCACAGTTGCTCCTATGCCTCCACCCGATGCCGCATCTCTAGAGCAGCCGGGCTCGGCGCGGGAAGCCAGCAGCTGCAGCGAGCACTGGGCGCCCTGCCTGTTTGGCTGTGCACCATGCGGCGGCCGCCATGGACCTCCCATGCACCTGCCCCCTCAGGCACCGTTTGCCGCACTTGCCTGGCAGGCCAGCGCTCCCCGCGCTACCGTCCACCCGGCGATGGCAGTAGAAGTGCTGCGCTGCCTGCCGCTCCCGCCGCCGCCTGCGCTCGCACCCACGGCAGGGTTTAGCGATGGCATTGGACAGTGGCAGCGCCTGCCTGCCTGTACCCCGGCAGCGGCGGCGCGGCTCGGGGCGATGCTGCCTGTGGGGCGCAGGCTGGGCGGTGCAGGCCAGGCGTTCATGCCGCCAGCGTCGCTGCTGCCGGCCTTGTCCCCGCTGCACTCCACAGCGCACTCTCACGACGACGGCGTTGACGCGGGCATCGAGGTAGGTGGCAGGGGGGCCTGCTCCTGCAGCGTGTCATGCATGCTGTGCCGGGCTAGGACGTGCTTTGCCACGCTGTGCTGCGCTGCTGCTGGGGGCATGCGCTCCACCTTCAGCCCCAGGAAGGCTGCTGGGAGACTCAAACCCCCGCCTTCAGCTGCACTGCTTGGATCTGCTCTGCAGGAATGGATTGCTGGCGTGCTGTCGCCCTCGGACGAACTGCTGTGACCTGCAAGCCCCCCTGGCCGGGAAGGCGCAGGATGCCCGACCGTCAAGTGCGGGCTTGGCGCCTCGGTGCGCGCCTTCCCAGCCCCCTGCTCCCCACACCCCATCCCTGTGTTCTGTCTATATTTCGAGTGCCGAAACTTTTGATCATAGCTCCGTTTTGTTCATGCAAGCCGTTTAACATTTGTTGAAGCTGATCGGTCCGTGCAACCCTGCTGCTGAGCCGCCGCTGCAAGTCCATAGTGGCACGGTATGCCTCACCCTGCTCGAGGCATGTGTTCAACTTGACAATGTGCTTCTGATGGCGGAAGAGTTGGCTGCCTCTCTGACATGGCCTCTGTTTCCTACCCATGCACCAGCAGCCGACCCCCAGAACAAAGTTGAGCGCCTCCTGTATTATGTGCCATCCTGTGCCTCTCCCCCCGCCTCACCTCCCTGTTCCCTCTCAAGTCTGGCCCGTGCCCAGCCCTTCCCGCTGGCCCGATCCCCATTCGTCCCTCTGAATCGCTGCCCACGGCCACCCTGCCGCACTCCTTGCACATTGCCGCCATCACTGCCAGCAGTGCCTGCTCCACTTCTCACCAGCCAGGCGGCGTGCGCCCCTCCTGGTTGCTGCACCCAAACCACCCTCTTCCTAAGCTCCACACCTGCACCCTTGCACCCTGCACACAAACAGCGTAAGCATAATGAGCGTAAGATGTGTCTCCCAGAATATCCCTGCATCGTCAACCCTCCGCGCCCTCCCACCGAATCCATGCGCCGTGGCTGTGGCGTGGCATTTTTGGGCCCGCCTGGACTGCTTCGGTGCCCCTGCTTTTCATTCCTCTGCAAATTGATCTCCTCTCGGCGCACCAGTCTGCCGCCGCCGACCTGCCTCCCCTTTCCTCTGCACCCGACCATTCTTGCTGATGGGCAGCCACCAAAACCCTGCCATGGCCTGCCACTGGCACGCGTTGGCCGGCCAACGCCGCCTCGGCAGCCGCCTCTTCCTTACCCCACCTGGCGCCAAGATTGCTGCAATTCAGTACACTGTAACGCGCGCTGTGACGAGCGCCGCGCATGCCGTCGAGCCTCTGATTGCAAACAGGGCATGGTGAGAGGCTGAGTCTCCATGAGATGCAAGCAAGACGTTGTGCTATCGGCCGGACAGGGCATCCCATTGTGCCAACCTTTTCCAAGCAGTGTCTAAAGCTGCCCCCCTGCAAGTGTTTCTCCTCCCTCGAGCCCCTGGCAGCCTGTGCATGTTTTGACCCGTGGGCTCGGCCCGCACTGCTCAACAGCCTGCCGGTGTCGGCGTTGGCGCCATCAGCGCGAGCCAGGCAAGAGCGCCGAAACGGAAGACGGCTATTACAGGCGGATGACTGCGGCACCGCCTTGCGCAACCGACAGCCGCGATGCACATTCACACAGCTAGGTCACAGAGTACGGTATGCTGTGCCATGTGCTATGGCCCAAGCTGTCCACGCCGAGATAGCAAGGGGAGGCAAACTGTAGCTACGCCACTAATCTGTAGCTACCACCGTCACTCTGACATCGTCCTGCGCAGGAACAGCTGCATTGCGTAGTCGTATAGCTCCATATCCAGGGCATTCTCTCGCGCGATGGCCTGCTTCACCTCCGCCGGCACGGCAGGGTGCGGGTTTGAGTTCACCTTGCCGCTGCGTGCCCCCGCCTCCAGCTCCGCTGCAACGCTGACCACCTTGCTGGCATCCCAGCCGGCTGCCGCTGCCAGCCGCAAGCGCGACTCCTGCATCAGCTCCTGCACGCGGGCAGGCCCGCACAGGATTGGGGGGCGGTTGACGGGCAGGCAGCAAGATTGTGTATAAATCTAGCGCGCACAGCCGGCTGCCCCCGGCGCATCACAAGGCGTGACCAATCAGCACTGCCGAGTGTGCGGCGGCAGCTGTCGGTGTGTTGCAAGCAGGCAGGGCCAGCTGGCAGGGCGTGCATGCCAGCAGGCGCAGCAGGGGCTTTGCAGGCGCAGGTGCAACCAAGTTTGTGCACAGGCACCACCCAGCGGCAAGCCATGGCGATTTCCCGTGCTCTCACCGCGATGGCAATGACGCAGAACCGCTCCAGGTTGCGCTTGGCTGCCTCCAGCATGGCGCGCCCCTCTGGCCGCGTGGTGGGGCCGCCCGGCCAGCGGCAGCCAAACGCGCCGGCCAGCTGCCGCACCTGGTGGTCCCGCCCCACCTCGCGCACATATCTGAGCTGCCCGGCGTAGTCGCCATCGTGCTTGGGCCAGTAATGCAGGTCCTTCATGAACTGGGGCCGCTTCTCCATGGAATAGTAGTACTGCATGCAGAGGCGTGGGTAGGTGTGGTCTGGGAGGTGAGGGGCATGGATGCGGCCCCGTTCAGGGTTGCTGCTGCCCGGCGAGGCCGAGGTGCAGAATTGCAGTAGGAAGAGGGAGATGCCAGGGGCCGGGCACGTGCCATGTGCAAGGGTGACAGAGATGCTGCGTGAAGGGGCAGAGGTAGGAGAGGAGAGGATGGAGGAACATCTCACCTCGCTGATGAGGCGGTCCACCGGGTGCCTCAGTGCCACCATGGACAGGGTGCGGGCAAAGTCGACGCCGGCCAGCTCGAAGAAGCGGATGTCGTGGTGCGTGGATATGCCGCCGCAGCGGGAGGGGAAGTTCCGCTTGACGGCGTCCAGCATGGCAAGGTGCCCCGTGTCGGCGTCCGCCCACCCGTCCTGCTCCCGCCCGCACTGCCCAGTCACCAAGGGCAGGTCAGCGTCCTCCCCAACCCGCGTGCACCAACGGCCGGTCTTCTTGGGCAGCATCGCCCGCATGCACTCCACCATGGAGGTGCCTGCGACAGGTGGCAAGGCAGAGGCGGTTGGGCAGGTGTGGTGTGAGACGAGGGGGAGCAAGGCCGCGGTTGGGCAGCGGCGGCGTGGCGGCAGCTGGCCGCCAGCACCGCAATCAGCAAAATCCTGGCGGCAGCTGTGAATGGGCGCAGGGTGTGCCTCGCGGGAAGGCACGCCGTGCAGGGCGTGTGGCTTAAGGGAGCTCTGCAGTGCCCCCACCTGCCGCCTTGGGGATGTGCAGGAAGGCGATGCTGAGGGCGCTGCCATTCTGTGGCACTGGGGGGCACTGCTGCCGCTGCGCCGCTGTCGCCAACGCGCTGTCAAGCAGATTAAAAGACCCTGCACAGGAGGGCGCAGCTACACCAGCTTGTCAGCAGCAAAAACATGGGGAGGCATGAACGCGACCGGCAGGGGGGGGTGAACAAGCAGCCGGCAGAGTGGCGGCAGTGGCGGCAGGCAGCAACTTATTGCCGAGCGGCGGAATATGCCCCACCGGCGCACCTGCCTCTGGCACAACATGCTTGACGGCCTTCGGCGGTCCGGACAAGCTCCACAACTGCACGTCAATGTTTTCAAGTACTCTTTCACCTGTCACAGGGGCCACAGCGCAGGGAGAAATGCTCGGTGGTAATGGCAAGCAGCCTGCACGCAGCTCACCGTGACCAGTAGCAAGAAGAGTAGCCCAACAAACGTTCCAAGCCCCTTGCCCCGCCGCCTCCGTCCGCCCTCCATTTCGTATGCGCAGAACACCCGCCGCCCGGCTGTGCAGAGGCGAGGATTGGATGCAGCCGTGGACGGGATCCACAAAGCATTTGGTTTCACGTGCTGACGCAGCTGTTGGGCGTGGCGGGCGGCGGCGGCGGCGTGTGCACCCTCTGGGATGGGTGCTGGACATCCAAAGCCTCACTGGTGTCTCTTCAATGGCCGCCTCGCGTACACCAGGAAGTGGGGATGTGCACAAAGAGGGCAGCCACAGCACAGGCACCATGACCTCACATAGACAACAGTTGAAAGAATCACGGCGGGTAGCAAAGTCATGGTGGGGCGGTGCGGCAGGGGTCGGAGGGGCAGGCCGGCGCTACCGTCGGCCCCCCCGCTTCAGGGCCTTCTGCTGTGCGGCACTGAGCGGTGCGGGAGTGCCCGCACTGCTGCCCGTGCTGCTGCTGCTGCTGCTGCTGCTGCCATGGAGGCTGCGTGCGCCACCACCGCCGCCGCTGCTGCTGCCTGCGCTGCCATTCTGAGGCGCGCCCAGGGCTGGCTGGGCCGCCCCATACCGCCCGCCGCCCGCCGAGGAGGTGCTGCCTGCACTGCCGCTTCGGCTGCGCTGCTGCGAGGCTGCCGGCCACGCCTGCCTGGCACTGCCCGGCCGTGGGGCGGCCCGTGAGGGCGGCGGCACTCCGGGGTGCAGCACAGCGTGCCCCGCCTCCATCACATCTGTCAGGAAGCGGCTGGGCTCGGCAGGCTGCCTGCACGCCCGACACAGCCAGGGAGGTCGGGGTGTAGGCATAGAACAGAGCATGGGGGGTTGGAAGCCGGTTGCGGCACGGCGGGTGGGTGAAGCGGGAAACCTTGAGCCTTGTCCCGCTGCCGGCCACAACATGCTAGGCTGTGCAGCATGCACGGTAGCAGCTGCCAACCGCCTGCCCCTCGCCCCCTTGCCCCACCGGGCACACCAGGCACACCTGGCAGCGCCTGAGCCGGCCCCCCCTGCCCGGTCCGCTTGCCACCCGCCCGCCAGCCTGGCACATGGCCGCCGGCATCACCGCACCGCCCCACCTGTTCTGGTACCCAAAGTGGGTGCTCTCCCGGGTGTGGCTCAGCCGCAGGCGCTGCTTGGCGCGAGTCAGGCTGACGTAGAACAGGCGCCGCTCCTCAAACAGCGCTGCCAGCGGGTTGGACCGCGGCCCCTCCGCCTCGGAATGACGGAGCATCGGGATGAGGCCGTCGTTGCAGCCTGCGCAGGGCAATGAACGACCGGGGGGGGCGAGTGGGGGGAGGGCATGGGACGAGGGGAGAGAGGTGAGGGGCAGGGGGTGAAGGGGTCATGGGATGAGGGGCACAAGTGGGATCAGGGTGGGGTGCAGCGCGCATCGGTGGCCACACACAACTGCCGGCCACCCAGCAGGCGGGCAGCCTGCACTGCATGCAGGGCGCAAAGTGTGAATGCCCCCTGCTGCACACAAGTCAC
Organism: Micractinium sp. NFX-FRZ; assembly: GCA_029339195.1. NCBI lineage: Eukaryota > Viridiplantae > Chlorophyta > Trebouxiophyceae > Chlorellales > Chlorellaceae > Micractinium > Micractinium sp. NFX-FRZ. The sequence continues at coordinate 68,819 of JAPTJF010000274.1, forward strand.
CGAAAACAGAGTGGCAGGCAAAGGCTGCCAGCCGCCGGGCCAGTCCTCCCTGGATCGCACCTGGGATGAAGACCACCTCAAACTCCAGCCCCTTGGCAGCATGCATCGTCATGAGCCGCACGCCGCGCGCCCCACGCCCGCCATCGTCCGCACCTGCAGCCGGGGAGCCGGGCCGGAGAGGCAGGCGGGTGGGCTGGAGCAGGGCAGGCAGGGCGTGGGGCGGCAAGCGGCACGTGAACGCGTGATGCCGCTGCACCAGCTGGGCCGCCAGGCTGGCAGCCGCTTGTGCTGCCGGCTGCGATGGCGGCGCCCCCAACTGCCCCACCCACAGGCCCACCAGCCCCTGCTGATGTGACACTGCCACCCCTCGGCAGCACCCAGCAGCCTGCCCCACCCTGTCCTGGCTCCCCCGTCTCATGGCCTCTACGCCTGACACCCCTCTCTGGAAAGCACAACCAAGATTGTGCCGCCGCCACCGGAGCCATCCTGAGGACCCGCCCCGCCCTCTCTGGAATGCATAACACGGGGCTTGGGAGCACCTGCCCGCCAAACCCTTCCCTCCTGCCCAGCCCAGTCCCACCCCACCCGGCCCCAGGCCCCTCACCCCACCTGAGTAGAGCGCCGCCTCATCCAGGAAGTTCTGGGCCCACATGAGGTGGGGGGAGTAGCCGGGCGCAAAGGCCAGGGCCCCCTGCTGCTGCGCCTGCTGCTGCGCCTGCTGCGGCGCTGCGCCGGCGCCCCGGGGGTGCGACGCAATGTCTGCGTCGGGGATGCCCCCATCCTCATCGCTGCTGCCCCCCTCGTCGTACACGGCATCCAGTGCGGGCGCCCCAGAAAGCGTGCCTGGCTCGTATTCGGATGCCACCGACACCTGCGGGGAGGGAAGGAGGGAGGCGGTGCATGGGAGGGAGGGAGGAAGGGCAGGAGGGAGAGGAGGGCCACAGGTCAGCGCAGCGCGAGACCGCAGCGCGACCAAAGCGCTCAGCCGCCTGTCGGGCAGCAATGAATCGCGCAGCATGCCCAGCGCCAGCCTACACACGTGACGGAGCGCGCCGCTCCCCCAGCCTGCCAAGCAGTCAGGTTGGCAAAGGTGCTGCCGCCACACCGGTCCCCCTGACGTTGCTCACCAGCTGGGAGAGGCGCGTGAGGCGCTCAAACTCGTTCCCCTTCTTGTCGCCGCTGCTGCACCCCCCATCCCACACGTGCTGCTTGTACCCGGTCTGCAGCCAATGGGGCAGGGCGGCAGGGTGGTGGGATGGAGTCGGGGCGGGGCAGGGCGGTGCGGTCCCCGGTGCACAGCAAGGCGGCAGCTAGGCCGGTTAGCAGGGCGCCCTCATAATTCCGCACGCAGCTTGCACCCCTGCAGCCTGCCATTTCCCCCTTCCGCCCCCGTGTCCCAGCCTCACCCCTGCCTCCCCACCTCCTCCCCTCTCAACCCTGCCCCCGCTCCACCCCATCCTGCAGCGCCTGGCTGACCGGCTGGCTGCCCACAGCGCCATGCAGCCCCCCAATGCTGCACCTCACTACACCCAATGCCTCACCTTGTCTATGATGCCCTGCAGCGCCTGCCCCAGCGGCTGGCTGCCCACTGCGCCGTGCAGCCCCGCCATCAGCTCCCTGAACGCCTGCACCGCCGCCGCGGCGGCAGGCGTGAGGCCCAGCGCTTTGCGGTCGGGCAGCGGCGGCAGCGCGCCGCCGCCCGCCACGCCGGCAAACAGGAGGCCGCACAGCGTCTGCCCCTGTGACATGGCATGCGCGGTGAGCTTGGCCAGGCTGGTGTCGCCGATGCTGCGCCTGCAGTGTGTGTGTGTGGGAGGGGAGACAGCATGGGGGAAGCGCAGACAGCATTCAGATGGCGACGCACGGGGGAGAGCGAGCGGGAGTTTGGGAGAGGGCGGTGCAGGGTGGCACGGGGCGGGGCTGGGCTGGGCGGGGTGACAAGCTGCAGTGTGCTCCAGCCCCGGCAGCCCCCCGCCAGGTGTCCTGTCCCTGCTCCTGTCCAGGAGCTGGCCTCCCGTGCCCTTCTCACCTCCCTCAGCAAACCACAGCCCACACTTGCTCCTTCCTACAAAGGCGTTGTGCTCAACAGCTTACTTGGGTGTGTTGATGATGCGGGAGAGCGCCACGTCATCACGCAGGCCCACCGCCAGCCGCAGGTACGCCATTGTGTCCTGCGGGCAGTGCAGGGGGCGAGGCGGTACAGAGGAGATGAGGCGGTACGGAGCTGGGGCCGGCAGGGATTGACGTGAACGAAGCTGTACAAGGGGGCTGAGGTGGGTGGGCACAGTCGTACGGAGGATTGTGTTGAGCGCTGGCAATCCACCAGGCAACGCAGGCCCAGCGTTGCACCCCTGCAGCCCCCCAGCCGACACCCCAGGTGGAGGTGTATGTATTCACATTGCATGCACGCACCACACCTGGATCTCCATGCGCCGCCAGAAGGGCACGCCTCCCACCAGCACGTACGGCACCCTGCGCTTCACCTGAGGGGCAGGCAGGGTGCAGCAGGGCAGGAGCAGGAGCAGGGGCAGAGGTGAGCACTGCTGGGCAGAGCATAGCACGTTCCTGGGGTCAGAGGCAGCAGTGGGCTGGCATGCGATGAGCTGGCAGGCGTGCTGAGCTGGCAGGCACGCTGAGCTGGCATGCGTGCTGAGCTGGCTGGCAGCTCACCAGCTCCTGCTCCACCAGCCTCCCCTGCACGTGTGTGCGCAGCAGCACCGCTATCTGCTCTTCAGGGTGCTCACCGCTGCAGTGCCAAAAGAGGTGCTGATGTCAGGCCATAGTCAGCTCAGTTGTGTCCTGTGGAGCCCATCGCTGCAGGCGCTCAACATGCACGTGGGCATGCAACGCAGGAAGCGGGCAAGCAGCGCTGGTGCCGGCGAACCACAGCTGCTGGGACGTGAGGGACAGGCAGGAGCGGCTCCAACGCCAGCAGTGCCTTACCCTACAGCTGCGTCCCACCAGCAGCTGTGGCGGCAGCTGCTGCCCTGGCTGCTCCCCCGCCAGGGCAGCAGCGCCCAGCCCACGTCTTGAGCAGCGCACCAACCCCCATCCTCGTATCGCCAGCTCAGCCTGCCACCCCCCCACCCCCCCACCTCTTCAGCAGCGCCTGTATCTCCCGTGCCACGTGCTCCGCCTCTGCGTGGCTGTCATCCAGGATGTGCACCTGCGGGGCAGGCAGGGAGAGGAAACTTATTTTAAAGCAATGGCTTCAGCCAAAGGATGTGCACCTGCAGGGCAGCGCAGTGGGGGAATTCAAACTTAAAGCAATGGTTGTCAGCCAAAGGGTGTGCACCTGCAGGGCAGCGCAGGGAGAGGAAACTTATTTTAAAGCAATGGCTGTCAGCCAAAGGATGTGCACCTGCAGGACAGGCCAGTGGAAACGAGCTCACAACAACCATGTTAACGCCGCGGTCTGGCTGTGCCCAACAACATGGACTTGCAGCGCAGGGCAGTTGAGAGCCAAGAGCAGCGGGAGTTGGCCGCCTTGTGGGCACAGCAGGCGGGGGCGAAGAGGGCGGCAAAGGGAGAGAGGCCGGGGAGGAGAGAGCGCACGGCCCTGGGTGGCTGGCTGGGCACGAGGCAGGCAGGGCAGTTGGGAAAGAGGGAAGCTGGGAGCACTGTGAAGGCATGCATCACAGGGATCGCCACAGGCGAGCCCTCACCCAAACCAAGGCGCTCCCCCTGGACCCCCCCATGTTGGGCCCACCTCGATGGGCTGCCCTCCCAGGTGACCCCCCTCACCCAGCCCAGGCCCCACCCGCCCCAGGCACTGCCCGCCCCCCCCCCCCCCATGTTGGGCCCACCTCGATGGGGTGCCCCGCCGGCCGCCGCGGCCGCAGCCCCGCCCGCTTCCAGTCGTCGTTTGCCGCGATCACTTGCTCGGCTGTGGCCACGATGCGGGCGCAGGAGCGATAGTTGTCCCGCAGGTCGTACACCTGTTGGGGGGTGAGGGGCAGAAGGTAGGGAGGGAGGCTGTGGTGAGACGGTGGGGAGGGGGAGAAGGCGGGAGGGATGCACAGAGTGAAGATGACCTGTCAGGTACAGGAGGTAGGTGGGAGGGAGGGCGGGCGGCGGGGTGGGCAGAGAAGGTGGGGTGGGTAGGCGGTAGTGTGCAAAAGCTGGAACTGTGTGTGCGGGAGTGATAAGGCGGACGGGCAATGAGATTGTGGGCCGGGGGCAGGGGCGGGCAGGGGTACATGTGGCCTCTAGTGCCCCCGAGGCCGTGTGCCTGGCGGGGATGGAGGGTTCAAGGGTGGAGAATGACCGAGGGAAGCCAGGAAAGAGAGATGGGCGGCACGCTGGCAGGGACAGCGAGGGAGCCGGGGTGACGGGGCAGGAAGGGCAAGGCAGGCAGGCACGCGCCCCACCTGCGCCCCCGCGTAGTCGCGCATGAACGCAGACGTCATGTTGCTCATGTCGGCCCCCCGCCAGCCGTAGATGGCCTGGTCCGGGTCGCCCACCACAAACAGGTCGGCCTGCACACGCAGAGGCAGGGACAAAGTACGTGATCGCCGGCGCAACGTGAGGAACAGGCACAACGTGAGGAACAGGAGCACAGGTGCCATGGTTGATCTTGCTGAGTCCAGCCAAGTAGTGGGACCCACACCAACAGTCGGGACCCCAGGGCGCAAGAGACGCCAGGGGGGCACCAGAGGGGCAGGGCAGGGTGGTGTGGGGTACTGTGGGAGCGAGCATCCGAGTTGGGGGGCCAGGGGCAGAACGGAGAGGAACGCAGGCATGGGCCTGAGGAACGAGGGGGCGCAGCAGGGTATGCTACAGCTTTAACGGCGCAAGGCAGCGCCCTGCTCTGCACACACACACGCAGACACACATACACATACACACATCCAGTCCCTGTTGTGCTGCCCGCCCTTGCCAGCTGGCGGCGCCACTCACCCTGGGCAGCGTGAGCAGCTTGACCAGCTCGTACTGGGCGGCGTTGGTGTCCTGGAACTCATCCACCAGCACATGCCTGGGCGGAGGGGGTTAGGGCAGACACAGGGACTGTTGAACAGTCTGCAGTGGTGTCCTAGAACTATCCATCAGCACATGACTGGGGGGAGTGCAAACAGGGAGAGGCCAGGGGAGGGAAGGTGAGGTGGCAGGCGTAGGGGTGGCTGAACAGTCTGCGGTGGTGTCCTGGGAATCAGCACCAGCACATGCCTGGGGGAGCACAAACGGGGCGAGGTCAAATGTTGTGCTGGTGCCACGCACACTTTGGATGCAGCTACACAGCCGCCACAACGCAACCCAGGCGCCTTGCCACCTGCTCCTGCAACTGCTGTGGCCCTCTGGCCTGCCCCCGCCCCCGCCCATTGCCCCCTCGTCCCCTGCGCCCACCCCACCCCTCCCTGCGCCCACCTGAAGCGGCGCAGGTAGCGCTCGCGCGTGGCGTGGCTGCGTCCCAGCAGCGCCACCGCCATGCCCAGCAGGTCGTCAAAGTCGACAGCGTTGTTGGCCCGCATGGACGCCTCGTACCTGCACAGGGGCGGGCAACACACAACGAGCCAGAGAGGAGGAAGTTGGGTGGGAGGGCATGTCTAGCGTTGAAATTGGCCGACAACATTGGCCTGCTGCATGCACGCCTCGTATGTGCACAGGCAGGCGTGCAGCGTGCACCAGAGAAGCGGCAGAGGGAGCTCAGGTCGTCACCATCAAGCAACGGCTGCATGGCCGGGGTGGCGCCACCCAGGCATGCGCCTTGAGCGAGCACAGGCTCAGGGGCGTGCTGTGCAGCACGCTGTGCAGCAGGTGCGCCGGTCGCAGACAGGCGGCGCATCCCCACCTCTGCCCCTGCACCCCTGCCTGGCTGCCTCGGCGGGACGGGTAACAGGGCGGTGGTCGGTGGCCGGCTCACATTTCACAAAAGTCACCCAGGTCACGCCAGCTGGCCAGCTCCCCCTCGGTGGCGGCATCCCCCAGCTGCCGAATCAAGTACGCCTGCACCGCCTGCGCCACCGCCTGTGGAAGAGAGCACATCGGAAGAGGGTCAGGGTCAGACGGATGCGGGCTGTCCGTGAGCCTTGCTGCGGGGGGCGCACTGCCAGACCAAAGTGCACCGCCTCGGGCGCCGGCTGCGCTAGAAGGCGGAGGGAAGCAGGCAGAAGCTGACCTGAAGCAGGCAGAAGCTGATGACCTGTACGATACGACAAGCAAAGTGCACACACAGCAGGGAGGCAGCACCGCGCCCCACCACACACAGTGGCATGGGCGCGCCACCGCGCTGCGCCCGCTGCAAGCGCCCCCACCACCTGCGGCGTGACGCCGTGCCACGTCAGCATGCCCAGCCCGCTGCCAGTGCCCACCCACACTGCTGCATGTGGGCCCGCCCACCTGCGGCGTGGCGCCGTGCCACGTCAGCATGCCGTTCTTGGCCTTGGAGATGGCCCCCTGCAGCTCCGCCGCCTTCTGGTTCACTGCACGCGCCTTCCACTCTGGGTAGGCCTGCCGCACCAACTTGGCTAGCACACGCGTCGACATGTCCTGCTCAGGGGTGGGGCGGTCGGGGCAGGGAGAGCGGTGAGTGGGGGGGCCAGGGGAGGGTGGGGCCCAGGGGGCATGCGGGTGGGTGGGCGGGCAGGCAGGCGCCTAGGCGGGCAGGTAGGGGCTGTGGGAGGCGATGTTGCAGGCACGCCCTGGGAAGACAAGCCTTGCCAACACACCGATGCCCTGCCCACATCAATCTACCCTCCCAGTGCTGCCTGGCTGCAGCTGGCAAAGGAAGCGCTGCAGTTGAAGATCCACACTCGCACCTGTGCACTCACTAGCACCCACACACTGTTCAAACCCACAACATAGCAATACCAGCCCACCTGGTCGTAAATGGTGAAGGCCGCATCCCGCCCCGCACCCGGAAGCTCACCAATGCCGCGCTTCAGGATGCGGTAGCACAGGCTGCGCAGGGTGGCAGGGTGGGGCAGGACAGGAGGTGGCAGTGGGTCGGAGGTGGAGGTGGGGGGGAGGGGGGAGCCGGAGGGGCACCCCAGGACTTGGACAGCCGCGGCGTACCACAGCGCAGCACGTGCCCAGGGCGGCAGCACTTCAGAGTACGGCACACACAGCACAGCACAGCACAGCAGTAGCGCCCCGCCAGAGCGGCGTGGCGCACCTCAGCATGGCACAGTTTCCACAGACTACAGGGAGGCGACAGGCGTGGATAATGCTGGCATGCTGGGGCAGGGCAACGGCTTCCAGTGCTGCGCCCACCACAAACGCTCCTTCCCCCTTCGCCCCATCGCGGCGCAGCGCAGCGCACAGAGCAGCGCAGCGCAGCGCAGCACACCTGTGGAAGGTGCCCGCAAACAGCTCCTTCCCCGCCTCCTCCCCCAGCATGGCACCCAGCCGCTCCCGCATCTCGTTGGCGGCCTGCGGGGGGTGGGCAGAGAATGGAACTGCGTGTGGAACGCCGCTAGCTTGGCAAACACACATCAACGGATGTGCTGGGGGAGACAGCAGCGGCCAGCCGCCCCCGCAACTTGGGAGCCAAACGGCATTTGCTTATGCCACTGTGAGCCGCCGTAAGCTGCGCACAGCTGCGCCCCCAGCAGCAGCAGCATCAGGAAGGGCCCACCTCCCTGCCCGCCGCACACGCCACACCCACCGCCCACAGAGCTCCCCACCCTCGTCATCGCCAGCACCCACACCTACTTTGTTGGTGAAAGTGATGGCCAGTATCTGCCAGGGCTGCGCCCCATGATGGTAGATCAGGTGCCCGATGCGCGCCGTCAGCACCCGCGTCTGCATGCACAAGCTGCTGGTGGGTGCTAAGGGCGTGCAGGTGCTGGGGCAACGCCTGGGGCAGCACATTGGCGTGGCAGAAGAAGGCAGCAGCAGCAGGGGAGCGGCGCAGGACGTAAGCGGCCTGCGCAAGTTGCAAGCCTGCTGCCCAACTGCATGCGGGCGCACCTTGCCGCTGCCGGGGCCTGCCACCACTCGGATCGTGCCCAGGGGCGCTGTAACCGCCGCCAGCTGCTCTTGACTGAGCTGGTGCAGGTGGGGCAGCGACTGAGCTTCGTGTGCAGGCACGGTTTGGGGGCCCGCCGCCTGCTGAGGTGCCGCTGCCGCTGCCGCCACTGCCTGCCGCCCGTTTCGGCTCGCTCCGTCTGCTGCCACGGCGCTCAGCCAAGCTGCACCAGTGGCATATCGTGTGCTAGCCGCGCGATGAGGCGCTGCAAGCCAGCAAACGCCCGGTGGCAACGCTCGCTGCTGGAGTGCGCGGCGCACGACAGCCAGGCAGCTTGTGCGCAGCCCTCCCAGCATTGAGGTGCTGCAGCTGACTGTGCCGGCCTCCATGCGTCTAAGCGCCGAGCTTAGCCCCTGCGCGCCCTCATGCACTGTGCCAAGAGCTCCGCAAACACTTGGGAGGTCTGTATTCGCCGATTAACAGATCACAAGTTGCACGAAGCTGGCTGGCAGCACTCCGAACCCTGCACCCCTGGCAAGGCGCCGGCGCCGAGAGGCGGGTGGCAACGAGGCATGCAGGGTGCATGGCAGCCGCTCTTGACAATCGCCCCTGGACTGTATCAGAGATCTGCCCGTCAGGCATGCCCCCCGCATCACGTTGGCTGCTTTCTACGACCCGCCAAATCTCCCTTCTCTCCCCCAACGTCCCCACCCACCATGATGAGCTTCCGGCTGCTGCCCACCCTCAGCACAAGCACCTCTGTATCCCTGCTCTCCTGCGCTTGCAGCGCCGTAATCAACCGTTCAACGCGGAGCAATGGTCCTGCTGAAAATGCTGAACAGTGCACGCCGCAGATGCAGGCACGCTCCAACCTTGCGCCCCTGCGGCTCCGTTGGCCGCCTGCCGGGCCGGCCTCACAACTCGGTGCAGATTGAGACCTTACAGCATAGATACACGTTGGGATAAACTGACATCGGAATGACGTTGGAAGTCCTTCTCGAAAACAGAATCAGCACACTCATGTCAATAAACGCTCAGATCGTCTCTGGGGTGCTGCAGTGGGCAACGCTGTAGCATGCATCTGGCCACGCAGCAGCCCGCAAGCGAGGAAGAAGGATTGCAACCGGGGGCATGGATGGAGGCAGCACAAGATGGAGAAGGTCGGGGGTGTGAACGAAGCAAGGGAAGGATGAATGAGTGTGCGGGTGAGTGAGTGGGTGAGTGGGAAGAAGCGCAGAAGGATCTGATCAGGCCGGTTTTGAGGGTGGGGAGAAGCGCAATAGGTGTCTTATCAGGCCGGTGTTCAGGGAGGAGGTATCAAGAGGCAGGGCCGGCAGGGCCGGCAGGGCGAGCACTCGCCAACTTTGTTTTGTTGCACGTGTGTGGGCAAACGTGCGGCCGAGGTACATTCAAACATCAGGCAGGGGCAGCCGGTAGGCGGCCGTACTGGCAATTCAGGACCGGGAGTCCTGGTTGACAGCACCAGGCCGGCTGCACGCATCTCAAACACTGGTCAGAGCACGCACAGCATGCAGCAACTGTTGCAGTCACAATCAATCATCCCACCAGCGGTCAATCATCCCCCAGCACATTGATCAGTTGCTGCTGAAGAGGGACAGCGCGTTGCGCAGCGACTCCAGCGGGTTGCGCAGCCGCTCAAACTGGATGCCGCTGACGGGGCCGGGGGCGCCCTGAGCGGCAGCACTGCCAGCACTGGCCGGGTTGCTGGGACCCACCGTCAGGATCGGGGCAGGCCCCAGGTCGTAGCCGCGCATGGCCATAGCGGGGGGCGTACTGCCAGGCATGAGCTGGCCTGCCGACATGCCTCGGTTCATGGCTGACATCATGCTTGCCTCGCTCATCTCGCCGCAATCCTGCGGGTAGGTGGCAGGGTGGGGGGGCGCGAGGGTGCGGTGGGATGCACAGGCGGTGCTGCCCGGCAAGACGGCGCAAGCACGGCGGCGGAAGCACGCCGCGTCTGGCAGCAGCCCTGCCGGCCGGGTGTTGACCGTTGACCGGGGCAGGTAGATAAAAGGGTGGCTTGTGGGCGGCCATCCTAGGCCTCCTAGGATTGCTTTTTGCCATCCGCCCTGCCGGCGCGACCGCTGACGTGCCCCCGCAGCATGCACAGCGCGACTGGCGGAGCAGGGCAGCAGCAGCAGCAGCGACCGACCGACCTGCGGGGTGTCCAAGATTTCCTTGGCAGGGTACCCCAGGTCAGCCAGCACCGCCTTCTGCCGGGCTATGAAGGCGGGCCCCGGGTTGGGCGTGCGGCTGTACACCTGCAGGTGGAAAGCGGGACGAGGGGGCAGGCAAGGAGAGCTTATCAATGCAGGCATGAACGCATCTGGTCACGATGCACTGCCCCTGCACCCTGCTCGCCCCTGCACCCGCCCCTGCACATGTACCCCCACCTCGCACAAGCCCACCCGTGCAGCTCTGCCCCCCGCGCCTGCCCTGCGCCGCACCCCACCCATTGACACCCACAGCACCCGCCCGCCCATCCTCACCATCGTCCCTCCCTGCCGCCCCCCCCCCCCCACCCCCCTTACCTGCACAAAGCTGCGGTCCTTGGCTCCCCGCACCAGCGCGTAGGAGGTGTAGTCGGTCCTGCATGATGCAGGCCAGGGGGGCAGGCAGCCAGGGAGAGCAGGCAAACTCGGACAGGCATCCAGGCAGGCAGGCATGTGTGTCTTGTAAGGCGGGAGGGTTGGCGGGGGGTGGATGGGTCGGGGGCGGCAGGTGACCATGCGGGTAAATGGACCGGGGGAGGCGGGCTGACAGGCAGGCGGGTAGGTCCAAGTTGGGTGGGCGAGGCTGCAGAGGCAAACAAGCAGGCTGAGCTGTGACACGTGCAAAGCTCTAGCTGTCCGATGCTGCTGCTGGCACCCTGTCTCATCCGCCCCCCACCGGCGCGCCCCGCCCCGCACCTGAGCACCACGTACGGCTCGGGTGGGATGAAGGGCAGGGAGTCAAACCTGAGGGCGCACTGCAGGCGGGGGAACACGGGGCAGGGGGGTGGGGGCACGGGGTGGAGGGTGGGGGGCTCAAAGGCGTGGGAAGCTCCCATGATGGGATGATTTCAGATGTCTGGATGCCCGAAGCGGGAGGCATGCATGCGGGAGGCAAACAGCATGTGCTGTTTGGCTGCCGGCAGGCACATCGTGGTTTCCTGCCCTGAAGCAACGCCGTCGAGGAACGCCTGTCTGCCGGTCGCCGCTCCCTGCCGCTGCCGCCTAGGATGATGACACATCACCCCACACCCGCCCCATGTCCCGGCTTCTTCACTCCCCCTCGGCCTTAACCCCGTCCACACAATCCATGCCACTCAGCTCACCTCACCCTGACACCCTTTTCAAACTCGACACACTCGCCTCATACCTTCCACCTCACCCCACCCCAGCACCCGTTCAACCCGCCTTTACCCCCACACCATTCCCCCACCTCCCATCCCCACCTTGCCCACCACCCCCTCCATCTTGTCCATCTCGCTCTTGAACTCGGGCAGCAGCTCCAGCACCACCGGGTTGGCGCACGACACACTGCCCTGCGGTCGAGGGGGAATTTGCAAGCCAGTGCACGTGTGGGTTAGGTGTTGAATGGCCAGCTTCGAAAAAGGGAAGCAGCCCCATCGGGTTGGCGCACGACACACTGCCCTGCACTTGGGAAGAGGCAGTTGTCAGCCAGTGAATGCGGGTTAGGTTTGGATGGCCAGCTCTCCGCTCGGGCAGCAGCTGCAGGCGCACGACACAGTGCTCTGTGCAAACAGAGCACGAACAGGCAGGCATGCTAGTCACGAGTCTACTCGATAAACACCTCTCAACTGGTGCTGCAGCCTTGCTGCACGTGACACAGGGTTCGGCACACACAGCCCCCTCCCCCCTCCGCAGCTCGCCTGGATGCCGCTGAGGCGCCCCCCAGGGCCGCCATGCACACAAAACGTGTTGACCTGCGGCAGATGTCGGGCAACAGCGCCACGTCAGGCTTGCAAAGGGAGTCCCGGGTTGGGGGGCCACGTCTTGTGGGGTGCCTCCCCGCCTGCTGGGGCGCAGGTGGGTGTGGTATCCCACCCCCGCCAGTGACGCACGGTATCCCAGGCCGCCAGCCCCAGCACCCCATGCGCGCCCCACCTGCAGGCGGATTCTCTCCTCCGGGTCCTCCTCGAGCACGTAGATGCCCTGCAGGGGTGGTAAAAAAAGGCACAACATAAACACACACCTTCTTCAAGAGCCGCAACGCCGCGTGAGGCCCAGCAGCGGTGCAGCAGCCCGGTGGGGTGCCGCACAGGGGCAGGGACGAAGTGCACTGCAGCGCATTTGAAGCAAGGCGGCACAGGCCCGGCCCGGCACAGCGCAGCAGGAGAGAGCGGGAGGTGTGCAACGCTGCCGCCTCCCTGTGACAGCAACTGCTCTTGTCAGGTGACGTCAGTGCGGGCTGTTCTTCTCACGGGCTGCCCAATCGCTTCACGCTCACCTGGGTGCAGTGGCAGTCCTGCTGCCCCTCCCCAGCAAACCCCTTTTTCAGGGAGGCCACCTCGTACCACCTGCACCCAACAGCGGCGATGCAATTGTAAGAGCGTGGCAGCGGAAGGCAGGCAGGCAGATAGGCAAGTAGCGTCCGCCGCTGCCTGCGCACCGCTAGGCCGCGCTACTGCTCTTGCGGCGCCCTTGCGCTCAACCGCGCCGGGCGATTGCACTGGCACTGCACAGGTCACACACGGCTCACCTTCCGGCGTAATCCTTAGGCTCAAAGAGCTCTCGGCCTTCAAATTCATACGTTGCAGCCTGCGCCGCATATGGGAGCGGCGCCAGGGCGATCGACGCCGCCGCCAGTCCTGCCGCCAGCCCTAGTCCCGCACGGCGCCAGCCATCTGCGGCGCTCCGGGTCTCCAACCGCTCTGCACAGGCCAGACACGGAGTGCGGGTCCGCTTGCGCGTCGCGGTATCGGAAGGTCGAGCGCCCAGCGCCGACACTGGTGCGGCCAGGGCGAGCATCTTTGCGACCTCAGGCGCGCGATTGCAAGTTTCAACAAGCAGAAGGTGTGGGTTCGCAAGAGTCAGGGTGCCTGGCGGGGCCAATGAAGCACTCTGCCGCCACATGCCGCCGCACGCCGCACGGGATGCCCTGGCCAGTCTTTGCCAGCGAATGCCCCCACATTACATATGTACATGGTATGGTGGCCGCGCATCTTACCCCTTCTTCAAGTCATGAAATGCACGCATATAGGGATTCATAACTAATTCAAATACAAAAGTGTAGGGTTCGGCACAGTTCACAACCTGACATAGTTGCCCTGGTGAGACGCTCCTGATGTCAACATCATGCACAGGCACAGGCGCTGCAACATGCTTGGAGCGAATGTTGCCCCCCTCGAAACGCCAACGTGCTTAAGCAGGGGCTGATCGTAAAGCGTGGATGCAGGCTTAGCAGGCGTACACGGAATGCCCCTGCCGTGCAGCCCAACGGCGTCCCCAATGCCTGGCAACAAGTGCCTTGTGTGCCATGCTTCTGCCGAGCTTCTGCTCCTGAGAGTCCCAGTTTTGCCTCCATAGCTGCCCAAAACCTGCTTCTTCTGCGCAACCAAGCTGCTACCCAGAAGAGGCCAGGGTGCCCTCTGCTGACGTTTCTACTGCTGCTGCTGCCTGTGCGCACAGGAAGTTACGGCCACCACTTGCATCCGAGCCTGCAGTGCCCACCTCTCATGTGCCCGCTGCCTGCTGCTGTGCTGTGACACAGAGGAGGTGAGCAAGTGCCACTGATGCAGGCCGCGACCTGCGCTCCCTGCTGTGCCTCCTCCCGCAGCTCTGCCCTCCTTGCTCCCAGCTGCTCATTTGGAGTTGCACACTCGCGACACAGACCTCCCCAAATAGTGAGGGAGGGAGGGCAGGGCAGGGCACACATACCACAGCAGGCAGCGACATTGGCACTTAGCAGTGCTGAACCATTGTAAGCGGAACCAAGGACGGCTAAATGAGGGAGCGGAGGATGAGAGGAGCAGCCGAGCGCCGCGCTGGCAGTCCGGCCGGCCAGGCACCGGTCACACACCGCCGCCGCCACTCACTGCTGACTGCCGCCGGCGCCAGGCGTGCGGCTGAACTGTATGCTCCAGTCTCCCTGCACCGGCAGCCGCGCGCGCCGCACAACAAGCGCCACATCGGGTAGCCCGGGCTTGAGGTAGAGGGGCCCGGGCGCCGCCTGCAGGGGCTGCCCGTCGGCGCCTGCTGCCTGCCAGCTGGCAGGGCCGTCCGGCAGGCCCAGCACAACCACGCGGTCAATCACAACCTGTGGGGGTCAGGGGGGTGGTGGTGGTGGGTAACAACCAGTGGTTATGAGAATAAGCACCCGCAAGCGGGGGGGGGGAGAGGTCACCCTGCACGTGGGGCTCCTCCTCTCCCGCAGCTCCCCCTCCACACAGGTAAAGCTGCACTGTGTCGCGTCCAGCGGCAGCACAGCGCAGCACACAGGGCAGCAGCAGCAAAGCGCAGCCCAGCACAGCGCGCCGCGGCGCAGCGCACCTGTGGGTCGTAGTCGGCTGCGGGAGGTGTGGGCAGCTGCATGGCGGCGTGGTCGGCGGCGCTCGAGGTGAGGCGGCCGTCGGCGGTGAAGTGGAAGGAGCGGTAGGCGTAGGCGCCGCGCTGCGGGGGCAGGGGAGGTGGTGGGGCAGGCAAAGGACATTGAGTGGTCCAATGAATATGTAGGGTAAGGCAGGGGGAGCGGGCGCAGCGAGAGCGGTAGGCGTAGGCGCCGCGCTGCAGGAATCGGCAGCGGCGGGGCGGATGTAAGAGGTGGGGACGGCAGGGTGGGGTGCGGCAGGCGACAGTGGGCGCGTGGGCAGCTGTTGGGAGGGGAGCGGCCGATGCGGGTGGAGCAGGGCAGCAGGCCGCCCGCTGACAGCACAGAGCCCACCACCCCTCCCACCCCCATCAGCACCCGCAATTCCCTGGCAGCCTGCCCCACCTGGAAGGGCAGCAGCCCCCGCTGACACCACAGAGCGCCCATACCCCCCAACCCCACCAGCCCGCCCACCTGGAAGGCGTAGCTGCGCCCGTCGTCGACATACAGCTCCCCGGAGGCCTGCCCCGCCTTGTCCAGGGCGATGACCAGGGTGATGGGGTCGCCAGACATCTGTGTGGGGGGGTGGGGGGTGGGGGGAGGAAAGCGTGGGTGCAGAAAGAGGAGCGGCAGTCAGCGATCTGTCTCTCCGGTGATCACAGGTGGCCGGGGCAGCGGGAAACCTGGCGGATGGGGCGAGGGTGGCACATTGAGCGGGGGGGGGGGGGGGGGGGGGGGGGGGGGGGGG